>CM051710.1:7293131-7520631 GCA_028022725.1 Lycodopsis pacificus
TTAATATATATATAGTTCTTTGCAGGTCATCTGTCTATATATTGCTTCTCATATGAAGTCCTTCACTCTCCCCTCGTCTGCTCCGTTCCTTCCAGGTCTTCCGAAGCGGCGAGGGCATGGGCATCCGTCTGGACAGCGCCTCGGCCTTCCAGGGCGCTGTCATTTCGCCCCACTACGACTCCCTGTTGGTGAAAGTCATCGCCAGTGGGAAGGACCTGCAGACGGCAGCTTCCAAGATGAGCCGAGCCCTGGCCGAGTTCAGAGTGCGAGGGGTCAAGGTAGGACACCCGGCCGCGTGTGCGTGACGGTGCTGCTGCATTTTTACACTGTTGCCGGGAGAAAACGACGTCCTCTCCGGCCCGTAAAGTTGATGGTTTCATTGTATTGGTCTGCTGTGAATGCATTCATAAGAGCTCGTCTCAAGCTCTTTAAGCCGGTCGAGCGCGGTTAATGGTGTGATGCAGTGAAAGCTAGACGAGTGAGAGAAGGACCCGGTGTGCTGAATCAGCTCCAGCCTCCTCTGACACTTCTTGCATCTCCATGCTCGTTACCTGCTCAATGTCTTCTTTATGTCTCGGTTTTCAGACTGAGACACACTCTGTCTCTTAAGCTACTTTTACATCCATCCCTGCAAATACACAGACGCCTCTACTTTTATCAGCAGGTGCAAGCACTTGTTGACACAAGGCAGCAGCATCAGCAAAAACTGAGAAGATTATTATTAAAAAAAGAGCTGCATGGGTTGTTCATGTACAGTAAGATAAAGATGTCATGAACGCCTTTCATGCTCCTTTTTAATGGGCTTATTTTCAGTGGTTTGTTTCTAAAGTGGCTTATTTGATAAATTCAAATTCAATACTTGAACCATTAGTACTGAACAAACAGACTGAAGCGGCTCGCAGTCAGCGCCGTACAAAGATCCTGCTTTATTTGGTGTTGTGTGCTTTGCGCTAACGTGACAGTGACACGGCACACCGTGTCGAACCAACCGTGCTACAGTTGATGAAAGTTACAGGGTTACATATAAACTCTTCTAATTGGACAAGAAAGAAGTACAGAACTGACACATTATGTTTCCCTCCTGGTTATCATTTAGATTTCTCCTTTCTGCTGCTTGACTCACGGGTGATTTGTCCATTTGCATTGGGTAGCCACGTTCTTTGATGTTTCTTCTTTGTAAGCTGTGAGAAAAGTCCTGAAAAACTCTGAAATGTAGAAAATGACTCGTTCCATTTCAAGGTGAGTGAATCCTCGTCGTCTATCATGGTCAACGCGTCCTCTGTGCTGTTAAGATGTTCAGGCAAGTAAATCTCTCCGAAGGTGTATAACATTTCTGTTGCAGCTAAGTGAGAGGACGCATTCCAGTCATTAAGTCTCAGTCTGATTCAAAGCTGAAATGTCATCGATGACTTTTTAAAAGGTTTTCTTTATAACTCCGTTAACGGTGTCAGGAATGAAGCCCTGGCGCTGGTTTAGCATCAGAAAAGCATTTCATGTCCTTTTGTTGTGAATGAGCTGAGAATGAATGTCATCAGTGGTTAAAGCGAACTCTTTTCAGATGAATTAATCATTACATGACCATGTGCTTTGCTGTATTCCATACAGGGTTTCCTACCTGTAGGGGGATGTATGTGAGGTCCATGAGAATAAAGGGATTCCTGTTGCTCAGCAGCAATCTGTTTTGAGTTGTTCATGATGAGATGAAATTGGTCTTTTCAACTCTTAATGTCTCATTTGACTTGGAGGGCACTTTGCAAACCATCAACACAGATGTGATGGATCAATTGTCCCTTCTGATGGAGCGAAGAGGTGTTTGACGTGAGCCGGGACCGTCCTTTGGCCTCCTCTCGCTGTAGATTATGTAAACACACACCGGCAAGTCAATCTCACGTGCCCTTCCTACAGCGGCTGCAATTTAAATCACTCCGTACAAAAGCAGTTTGTAGAAAAAGCAAAAACAGGATTGGTGTTTTTTTTGTTACTAAAAGGCCAATGATGACGAGCTGCTGTGAGCGGCCTTGGTGCATACGTGTTGATCAGACATGAAATGGAGTGGTTTCTATTCTGCACCAGCGATCTTATTCTACAGCTTCGTAGCACATTTACACCACCGGAGAACATTGAAGAACACTGTTTTACCGTCACAATGGATGGAAGCCTCTGCTGTGGTTTAACGTCCCCGAGTTAAACCCAGTGCGTCCTATCCTCGCCGAGAGGCGTGAGGCCTTTGGGTTTTCTTTCTTACCAGCTCGTTAACGGCAGCCACCTGGCAGCGCAAGTTTCGAATCTGTCACTGATGAGCTTTCTGCAGTGGGGAACCACATGGGCTTTGGTCCCCACCAAACTGGATCCTGTATATAAACTAGAACTAATAAATCCACGTCATCCACTCCTGGAGATACTTTTTCTGCTGCTCTAAAAAAAAGTCTGAGAAGTGATGTCAGCGTGACGTGGGCACCCTACGTCAATTAGTGAGTCATTCCCAAATTCCCAGCCTGTAAACTGTCCTGATTCATTTCATTTTGCTGATGCCTTGCGTATGAATCGGCATACACAGCTGGCTGAATTGAGTCTTCAGTCTCCTGTCTCATGCCACACCGAGTTCACGCTCATGGGTGCAAAAGTGACGGATGAACAGTGTCCACAACAAGAATAGCGGTTTGACGTGTCTTTGTGACCGGTGGCCTTGAGAGAGCGGCTTCTTACTGGTGACATTCCAACACATCAATAGCAGCAGAGTGTTGGCAACAAATCCAAGGACTGTTGATGCTGTTGGTGTGCTCACAGGGATATAATGCTGAGGCCTGACATCCTCATAACTCCAACGCTTCTTTTCTTCTTCTTCTTTCTCCCGGCGAAGAAAATGTGACTACAGGGAATGTTGAGATGGACGACCCTGCTTTTCATGTCATTCTTTGAGTGTGGTGGATCCTATAGGCATGATTATTCCTCACAGTTAAGTATAGTATAACCTTTAAATTCCACTGAGAGCCAGAATGCGCCAACTAAAGTTGTAATGACTTGGTTGACACTCGGCGACACGCTGGCTCTCCTCTGTTGTGTGGAATTATGTTTGGCATTTCAGAAAGCTTTGTTTATCTCCTGCTTCTGTGTATGTTCGTGTGTGTGTGCCCAGAAGGATGAGCCATGTGTGTTAAGCATTAAAATGTCACACATCCAGCAGCTAAAAATAAGAGAGGGGGAACAGAGTGACGGGACATGTGGCAGGAGGGTAAATGGAGATGGATAGAAGAGATGGGGGGGGGGGGGGGGGGATTGAATGTGTTCGCAGTGTTCTTTCATAGTGACAGAACTAATCTTAAGGGAACTCGCATGGGATCAATGAATTACAAGAGCTCAGTTCGTCCCCAACGCCAAGCTCTCAACAAAAAGGACTACATTTCTACCTGCCTACCGTGATCAGTTAGCAGCTGTTACTCGGCAGACAACAAAGGCTCATGCTGAAGCGATGTGCACGGGGCTGTGGGAAGGGCGATAGTCGGCGTTTAAAGAGTGCACGCTGTTCTTTTATCACATCCGCCAAGGAAGTTTTCGGTTGAGTTTGCTCGTCAGCAGGATTAGGGGGGGGGGGGGAACTACAGGCCTGATTTTCAGGAAACTTGAAAGGGTGTCGCACGGGCCAAGAACCCATTATGTTCTGGAGCGCAGCCGAATGCCGGCGCAGATACACACATTATTCTTCACTTCAGGAAATGGCTTTGTTAGAGGTCTGACTGACGTCCGAGTGCCCTTCTATTTATTGATTTATATCATGTCCAAAAAAAACCAGCAAAATTGTAAGAAATGGATCAGGCAAAAGCTGCAACTGTTGGTAAAAATGATGTCATCCCTGCAGCACTCCGTAGGGTTCTCATTTTACAACGAGTCAGCTGGAAGCAGTAATTAGTCAGCCAAAGTCTCCCGTTTTCAACCAACTCATAGAGCTGACGTTACCTTGATGAACTAGCTGGAGCTCATCAAATCTGCCAGCAACAGTTGTCCTCTCATCTCAAAAATGAAAGGTAGGCTACCAGTTACTCACTTGACCACGTACGGACCTTTGTCTCTTCTCTAAATCTCACACACACACACACACACACACACACACACACACACACACACGCACACACACACACACACACACACACACACACACACACTGAATTGGACAAGTGCTTCATGGCAACACAAGTACGGGAGCATCATCTGTCCTGTGCAGATTGCTCATCACACAGGATGATGGTTTGTCATGCGAGACCAACTAATGACTGAATAACTAATGAGCTTCCAGAGCAGACACATACTGCTGCAGAACATCAGGTGGTTCGTTTTGATTCCTGGAAGTAAGTGTGTGTGTGTGTGTGTGTGTGTGAGAGAGAGACAGAGAGGGATAGCTGATACAGAGAGAGACAACATGAAAGAAATCAGAAATAGAGACACGGTGGCAGGTTAGATGTTTCTCCTCGTGCCGTCTACAGACTCAATATTCCATCCAGTTTGGTGGATACTTCAACAAACTGATGTGTGTGTGTGTGTGTGCGTGTAGGTTTGTGAGGGTGTGTATGTGAGACTCTTCACAGCTAGTTTCTTCAGAAGTCATGTTTGAGTCACTGGGGGCTTCGCTTTAGGCAGTGTGGTTTCATCACTGTTTATCTTGAGACCACATCTGTGGGAGTGAGCGAGTTTGATGTGACCCGAGGTTGTTGGACCCGTGTGTGTGTGTGTGTGTGTGTGTGTGAGGAGGTGGGCGATGATCCCCATCCAGAGAGGCTCTTTGAAGAAGCTGTAATGTTTCGCTTCGTGATAGCTCGCCAGATCACAGGCTGGTTTCCATCGTAAGGTCACCACAGACGTCTCCTCCTGTTGCTTCTCTTCATTTCAAGGTTTTTATTTATTTATTTGACTTGGCACTTCTGTCATACATCATTTCACCGGGGTCACTTTGGACCAGGCCACACCAGAGATGAGTTCATTCAACAAGTGTTCTTATTGCACTGCTTCCTGCTCAATGGATCCCTGTCGTTTACTCCCCTGTGTCTGTTTCTCTTTTTTCACAATTCCATTCACGCTTGACAAATGTCTGAATGAATATCTCATGAATACCAGCGGCAAAACATGTACATACAGCTTGAATTCATCATATATATATATATATATATATATATATATATATATATATATATATATATATAAATATATATATATATATAAATATATATATATATATAAATAAATAAATAAATAAATAAATAAAGCATTGTTGCATTTCCCTGTAGATAAAGGATCTGTGGGGCCGGCCGTTCGCTCTATGGGGGGGGGGGGGGGGTAATGTCACAAATAAATCAACTCTCGTATCTTTTCAACGCAATGACATTCAGCGGACTGTGTCTCTCCTTCATCTCGTGGCAGTTAAGATAGGGTCGCGTTGACTCGCCTGCATTTTGGACGTCAGGACGCCAGTTATCCGTCCTCACTCTCTGCTTGCTTGTCTCAAGTGTGTCTGCGTGTTTGTTGACATGTGTCGTGGTGTGTTTGTGAACAAGTCCGTCTGGCCGAGCTCTCCGTTTCCCAGAGCCCGTACTGTCACGTCCAACTCTTTTCATTTCTCCATCTACCTGCCGAGTAAACAACTCCTCCTTTTTCTTTGTGTCTGTCAAGCTTTCCTACGTTCTCCCTCGTTTGACCTCCGTCTCCTTTCATGAGCAATGTTGTCTTCTGGTTCTCTTGTTTTCAGATCCCTGAGCCTCCGGCCAACGGTTCACTGACTTGGTTTCATGTTTTTTTTTTTTTTTATCATCTCGATATTTCATATCTGCATTCTGTTTTTATAATCCCAAACGTTTGCTCTTTTTTATTCATATTGAAGTTATTGTTTAATCCGCACACTGAATACTGCTTCATTTGCATCCAAATTCAGCTCAAGCGTAAATCACCAGCATATTGTTTGAGTACAAATAAATCCAGCACATATTACATAAATCCCAGCTTTTCTTATTTCTTTTTCTCTCATTTTCTTCCAATAACCGTGAGAGAAACAAAGACAAATGTTGGCTGAATTAGATCAATTGTGCAGAGTGGTACGCATCAAACAGCAATTAGTTTGAGTACGGCAAAAGGCCACAGCATTGCAAATGGCTTTTCAAGGTTTTTAAAATGCAACATCCACTGCGCTGGCTCCCCTGAAGAATGGGTGTTGTTGCAGAGCACTCAATCACTTCAGAGCAGACGACACCACGCACACGAGCAGCACCAGGACAAAGAAAGTAGCCTGTGAAGCAGCGGTGGAAGGCTAGTTTGTTTGTTCCCGTTACTTTATTCATCCGGCTTTTCTTTCTGCCTCGCTTTTCTTGCCTCATCGGCAGTCCCATCCCTCTCGTCACGGCAATATCGCTGTTAACCTCATTTCATTCATTTACGTCTCGGAGAGATCATTAAGGGCAAAAGCAAACGAGTCGGTAGAAACAAATAAAAGTCGAATAAACCAAACAAATAAATCATTTAAACATCGTATATATTGATCACACAATAACAATCAGCTTAAATAATTACACAGGGGGGCTGGTAACAGGGTGAAGTTAGAGGATGAATCCTTCTTGATCTGGAGTTGGCCTCGTGTGACATTTGCGTCATGTTTCGAGGAGAAAAGCCCGAAACGCTGATCCAGGATCATTCACTCAGCAGTTACAGAGAGAAGGGAAATCCGCCTCATCTCTGACTTATCAGTGGGGGGAATAAAGGGTTTAGACACACTCTGACAACACACATGCTTTTTGTCACATATAGTCACACACACACAAATGACACACTAATGTGTCTTTTGGGGGGGGGGGCTGGGTTATCTGTCTATCTCTTCTTAATTTCACACCTCTAACAACCACTTGCATGGCACTTATTCACAGGAACCTTGTAATTATCTCTGTGTGCGTAAAGTGATTGCACGCGTGTTTGTGTGTACGCTGAAGTCCTGGAGAAGCCTTATTTCAGGAATTTAAATAACAGATCGAGAGCATGCTAATCCGTTTGGGCAGAGTGAGTAAATACCAGTAGTTGTCACTCTAGCGTGAACGGAAAACTGAGACGGACAAAGGAGAAAGTAGCTGTTGCGTAAATGGAAAATGAATAAATAAATAAAAGGAGACTGGAAGAAAAGCAGAGGAATGACAGGCGGACTTGTTTACCACTTGTTTAGCGGTGTGAGCAGAGAGACGGGCTGACTCCTAAAAAGTCTGAGACCACCAACAAAGTCCGACGTAAAATGCCTTCATTTAAGGCCCTGAAGGCATTCAAATTTCAGATGCGCTCGGCTGAAGTTCCTCATCCTGCGCTGACAGGTTTATGTACTGCATGACTGCTCAACACAGATTAGATGTGCTGCTGTGCAAAATGGGAAAAGGCGTCTTTCATTATTAATTATAATAAGCAGTTTTCTGTCATTTATTCTGTTTTGTTGCCGCCTATTTGCACCGTCACCACTTTTGACAACTGCAAACATTTGGGAACAGTCAGAATGTGTCTTGTATTTGAGTTTGAGGTGTGCTGCTTGTTTGTCTGTACAGTAATCCAGTGTTGAGCAAATCAGTGCATTGATATCACAAACATTGCAATAATGCTGTGTTCTTAAAGGATTTTATAATAAGGGTGAAAATGTTGGCAGGTGAAAACAAGACCGAGAGTCATGAGACAGGAAAAAAGGCGAAGTTGTTAAGATGACAGCGGGCATTGAGCCCATTAGTGTAAAGCCACTCAGCCCTAAGCAATTAACTCCTACACGTGATGCACAAACACTTACTGAGAAAACAGCTGTTTTATGGGGGGAAACAATGTCACACATGCGCGCATATTCACCCAAACGTGACTTACACCGACTGAAACTGACACTCCAGCTTAAGAGTCTGCTATCGTCTCACAGCCAACAATAAAAAAAAAAATGACTATGCTCATAGTCAGAATCGGCATCTCGCCGCCGTGTTGCGCACATGTTCACACACAGCAAGTTTGAGCCGCTTGGTGTCACCTGGGACTTTGAAGCCATAATCAGGATTAAACGGGCTGGGAATCTGCTGTGACGAAGAGGAGGGGAGAGAGAGAGATGGAGGAGGGGGAGAGGGGGATGGAGGAGAGGGAGGAAGTGGAGAAATGATGGACGATACTGGAGAATGAAAATTGAACCAAAGTAAAGACTGAAGGAGAGGAAGTTTCCGTCCGAATGGGACTTGGTGAAACTCTGCGAACTCTAACTGTGAATGTTTTGCTTTCATCACCTGCTCGTATATCAGTCCTCTCAAGACAAACCAAACACTTGCCGAGCGTTGTTGCCTCCTGTCTGATTTGGCACCTGTGAAAGGTGCTCGTCTCCTCCTCTGGATACAGATAAATGTGTGGCGTTTCTCTCTGCCACGTTCTCCACCATCCTTGAATCCAGCGTGTCGTAAATTATTCAGGGACTACACACCTTTTTGTAATATTTCCCTTTCATTCTCACTTCGCAGCCAAAAAAAGCTGCAGAGTTGACACCACACCTTGTAGATGAGGATATAATATGCAGAATTATCACAGAAATGTTATTTCCTGTGATTAGATGTCCTTTTTGTCAGTTGTTTCTGCGAGGTTTTCACCATACTGAGTGAAACATATAGCCGACTTCAAAGACCCCCCCCCCCCCCCCCCCCCCGTCCTTTTTCTCTCAATCTGCCACCTCGTCTGCTGTATGCGCAGCTTGAGATCAGCCGAGTGCA
The DNA here is from genome assembly GCA_028022725.1 of Lycodopsis pacificus. Classification (NCBI taxonomy): domain Eukaryota; kingdom Metazoa; phylum Chordata; class Actinopteri; order Perciformes; family Zoarcidae; genus Lycodopsis; species Lycodopsis pacificus. The sequence continues at coordinate 7,301,867 of CM051710.1, forward strand.
CGTTAAAAAAAGCCACAACAGTCTCTCAGCCCCCCAGTAGCTGTCTGAATGTCTGTGTGAATATTCATTTATAATCAGAGTGAGAGCTGGAGACGAGGGGGGGGGGGAGGCGTCGACCTTGCTGGTGCGAAACCTTATTAGTCGGGTGAGTGATGCACCTTCCTCAGAGACGGGCTATCTGTCATGGCGTCTAAGGTTTGGGTCACCTGCAGTTCACTGCCCCTCAGTTGACTGTAACGGAATAAAGCCAAAAACTACTCCTGAAGTTCTGCGTGTAGCTGCGGACGATGTAGCCGAGGCATGAAAAAATGAAGCCTGGCTTCTACCCCTTTAGAACATCACGCCTTGAATGGCCGAGGAAAGTAGTCCGAGCGGGCTGAGCAAGAATGAGAATCTGAGGCAGAATTCAAAAGACAAAGTGTCGGCACGAAGGAAAACCAAAGAGAGCGACAAAGGGGCGAGAGGAGGAGGCAGAACATCCAACACACAGCCCATGTAGACATGAAACACAGTATGTCATTCATGGTAGTAGCCTTCTCTGGCGTGTTGCCTCGAAGCACAACATTAACATGCCCCCCCCCCCCCCCCCCCCCCAAAAAAAATAGAGAGGTAATGACCAGTGCACTCTTCCAGGACATGACGGTGACCTCGGGCACAGTCGGGAGAACTCTTGAAGTACAGCGTGCATGTTAATTAAGTTCAGAGCCGCGGACTGCCACTTCCTGGCGAGTGCGACGTCTACAGACACCCGAGGGCAGCGAGGAAGCAGTCGATTACCTGTTTTCTGACATCACAGCAGGACATGTTTGTTAAAGAGTGGAAGGAAAGCAAATAGTAGCACGGTTAAATGTGCCTTTGAGTTTGAGAAGTGGTGTTGTGCAAGTGCACAGTCATGAATATTGAGATTCGGCAGCGGCGACGTGCATACAAATGCGGACATACTTCCACACGGGGGTAGTGGAGTCCAGGGGGGGGATTTAATTAAGGGTCGGTACACACGCTGATTAATTGATGTGTTCTAATACTCTCTCGCACACACACACACACACACACACACAGATTAATACAATCTGCCTACGGGACAATTAACACGCTCTTATTCTCATGTAATGGGTCGAACAACAAACAACATTATATAGCGTGTTGGAATAAATGGTTCTATTCATGTTCTTTCACAATATCCTCATCACGATTTCTTAGGTCGCTCTGGTTGATTGCGTTCATTGAAAATAAACAAATGGAGCTTATCAGCCCTAATGATTGATTCAATTATTATCTGAGCTGTGGGTGTTAGATGTTTAAGGACAGCGGGGGGGGGGGGGGGGGCTCACCGTCGTCGGTGTACAAGCTGAACTGTGGCGGCCTTGCATCCGTCTCGCCGGCCTCCGTTCAGACGTTTTGGAGCCTTAATTGGACGGGTCACGGCGATGCGGTGAACTCGCTTCCCCTCCACCGGCTGGTCGCCTCATTATTCCAGTCACACTCTCACGGGGGAGAACAGAACACGCCTCCCCGAACAGTTCATCTCGAGGGCAGCGTTAAATGCAGCGGCGGTTTATTGTTGCGTGCAGTAAAATGTGACGACTACACCTGTGTATGCATCTGGGGTTTTTCTTCCCCCCCAGTGTTTTAAAAATGCGTGAAAACCTCGGAGGCAAATCCGATCACTCAGATCTGCCTATTTTCCTATTTTGCTTTTTAATGTACCAACAATACTGGAGCTGGAGGTCTTATTTATCAACACTAAATGCCATCATTATTCCTCCTTATGAGTTGTGCTGGCTATTTGACAGCTGGGGTTTGCATTTTTTTTCCTGTTGCAACATCTGGCCACCCAGCAGCACTGACAGTTTTCATGTTTTATTTCATTCTATTTTCCTCCCATAGGCTGAGGTCGACCTGCTCTTCCGAATAAACATGACAGCGCCTCGCTCTGGAAGTGTCTGTGTGTTCTGCTCGTCAGGCTAAACGGTGTGCTTTCAGCACCGTTCATCAATACATTAATTTGCCTCTCCACACTCATCCGTCTCTCTCCTGTTCTTCCCGTTGTTCTCGCCTCCACTCCTGACGGCGCTAAGTGCCGAGCTCAGTGCGACGGTACGATCACCGTGCAGTGAGTATATGCACACATGAGCGCTTGTGGACATGTATGTTACAAGGCGTTCCAGCCGTACTGGACATAAATGGGTTGGGCGGGTGAAGTGGAGGGGCACTTGATTGTACATTTTTGAGCCGAAGTCGAGTTCTCGTTGGCTGTAAAAACTAACGCATAACAGAGCTCCGGTTTCGAGGTTTACTAAGACCTCGTTGAAGCCCTGCCGAGGCAGAAGGCCGGCAGAGGTGACATGTTTACAGCCGTGTTGGACAAAGCCTTTCAGAGTGGCATTTCATCTCTCGTCTAGACTGCTAGATCGATATGGAGAGAGGGGAAAAACATAAAGCAGGACTAAAAAAAAAAAAAAAGGTCTTAAGCTCTGCTAGCGGCCCCTCGAGGCTGCATTATTCCTTGAGCCTCCAGTCAAAGTGTTGGATGGCACAAACAAAATGCTGATACATTTCCTGGTTTTTGACCAGATTTCGTGCTGAATATGTAGAGTCTGACTTCACGATGTCGAGGTGGAACATGCTGAGCAGATGTCACGATCGTCTGTCAGCAAATCTCTCTGCAGTTCTTCCATTGGATGAGTTGAATTTCAACATTTCTTGTTAGTCTGATTACGGGGTCAAAAAAGTCCCTTATTTCCTTCTTTTTTTCAGCAAAAATCAATATCTAGAGTAATATATTCTACAGCTCTGCTGTGTTACGTTTCTGCTGTGCCTGTGCTGTTTTAAGGGGGAGGAAACGAGTACCGGTCTGCTTCTCACACAGCAGCCCCTTGATCAAAGGATGCTGAAGAGTTGGCTGCTTCCGGGGCCCTCGGAGGAGCAGCGCTACGCTAAAGGAAATGTGACCCTGTAGCACAGGGTCTGGCATGGGATTATTTACAGTTATGAATGTCAGGGCTTTTTACACACTGGAAGCCCACGGGGCCACAATGAATCGGAGGAAAAAGTGGAATGACAGAAAGGCCGAGTCGTTCCCCATCCCCAGTTAGAAGCTGAAACCCCCCATTCCTTCAAGAATTACCTCAAATCACCTTCTCTACGCCGAATCCTCTTCCTCTCCACGTCGTCCACCTCAGCTCACTCTAATTCACTCATAACTTTTTAAAATGTTCTCCCTTCTATCTCCATTTTTTAAAAATATATATTTATTAATATGGCTTTTCCAGTTGGGGGATCTAGGAACTGAAGCTTATTCTACCACAGCAGCCTTTACTCTAAGTGGCTCTGGGTAAGAGCATCAAGTAAATGGCTGGAATATGAAATGGAAAATGTTCCCGAAAATGGTCTGCAATATCACTTAAAAAAAAAAAAAAAAAAAAGCTGTCACAAAGCTGTCTGTCAACAGACTTAAAACATCCTTACGGAGATAATTGGATAAGTACTTGGCTCTCCTGTCAGCGGACTGGAAATAATAATTTAAATGGATTGATATTATCTCATTAAATCACGGTTGAGTCTGGTGGCAATGCCGGACTTGAAGTGTCTGACTGAGCATTCAATGGATTCAGACGTGTGGGAAAGGTATACACAGCGCGCCTGATATATTCATCAGGAATCAACTGTTCTGCCTGAACAATCAAAGATTTCTTTGCCAGACTCTTTTGGAAAGAATGCTCGTCTGTTGATTGGGTTTGCATTCGGGCTCTCTGCTGTCTCAGCAAATCAAACAATGCAATTCCATTCAGACCAACGGATAGAAACAAACCAAACAAGTCCGGCATTAGAAACCAAGACGACGATTTCCGTCATCAATTGTTTCGGATGTGAAGTTGTTTACTTCTGGAAAGCCGGCTAATGATTTGAGCTACCTGGACAGCATTTTAAAAAACCCAAATCCGTGGGTCAATACAGAGGGAACAATGGGGGGGGGGGGGGGGGGGAGAACAGAGAGGTTGAAGAACAGAATGGAGGATTAGTGGGAAAGTAAAGTCTTTAACGATGGAGGAAAACAAGGGAAAGAGTGCCATTAAGAGGGTTGGCTAAATATTTCAAAGAACAGGAGGGAGGAGGAGAAAGAGAGGAATTACTTTGCTAGAGCGCCTCCTGTTTCAGCCGCTTTAATGGCTGACTGAGAACAAAAGTCTCTCTTCTAATTCTAATGACTTTAATTATGGCTTGCCCTTTGCCAGGTGTTTGGATCAGCTAATGTCTGGATTCATTAATTGTCAATTAAAACCGCATCAGGTGCAGGCTCCCATACTCAGCCGGCTCTCCGTGCAAACACTTAATATAACCCCGTCGAATAAGTGTTTGTTGTGCGCAGACGTTTGATGTCGGTTCCACAGACGGAATGAGATCAGCACGGGTGGTAAAGTTTTGATAAGAGCTGAAGATAGATTTAGGATAAGACACTCTAAAGGCCAAGCGGCCTTTTCCTTATCTGTGCTTTTCTGTGACATGATTGGCAGTTTGCATTTTGGTTCTGTAATGCGGGCGGCACGCTATTGAAGCAGAGCATGGGGGGGAGTGAACGAACGAGAGGATGCATAAACAGTGGTCGGATCGATGGCGAAGCGATGGGCGTGCAGTTCAGAGAACCCAGACTTTATATTCCCAAAGATGGGAGTAATGCGGTGTGTGCTTCCACGTCTGTGTGCACCTTTTGTGTTTTGTGAGAGAATAAAGGGGATTTGTCTCATTTTGAGTTGGCAATGAATTGGAGCTTAATACTCGGTGCTGCTGCAGAGGAAACAAATGCTTTCTACTCAGGAGAGCGGTGGGGGGGTTAACTGCAACCTCTACTCTTCTTTTCTCATTTGATCCGCATTGCTATCTTAGCTACTGATCAGTGTGGCACAGATACAAGTGGCTTTAAAAAGGGATCGCTGCCATGAATAACACTGACTGTAGCCTTTGTTCGGTTCCACAGAGGGGTCTAAGACACATTGTTGTAGTGTTATTAGTGCTTATGTCTCTATATGATGTCTAGGGGTTGGTTATCGCATCTTAATCTCTCTCTAGACAACATTCAAGATATATCTCAGGATTACAATAACCACATCCCAGACAATATTGACTCTTATATCCCAATATGGATATGAATGCCCAGCTCTGCAGTTGGAACGATTCAATTGGCAGCCATTGCTTGGCACATAGCAGTAATCGTGTGCCTGCACTGACACATTGTCATGCGTCTAAAAGGCGGTGCCAGAGAGAATAATGCGGAGACGGAAGCAGCAGTGTGGTCTGTAAGGTTTTCGGAGGAGATAATGCAGACACGGCTCAAGGTCCTCCGTACAGATGTTCCCTTTTTTGTTCCTTCCTCCGGGGCTCTTTAAGGGGAAAACGATGTTCAGTCAGGACTTTTAAAGACTTCAATGAGTGTCCCAGTGTAGTGCTGGACTGTATAATGAAATTGGTCAAGCGGCGATATTTGGGTGGTGTGCAGCACTAAGATGCCAATACCGTTGGCGTTTACTCTATTTAAAATACACTTGAACCATAATGGTGACTGTGTGCATGCAGATAAAGGTCACAGTCATTCTGCTGCTTTTCTTTTCTACTCCTGTGCTCATTTTATTGACTTGTCATTCACTGGCTTCTTCTTTTTTCTCTCCAGCAAAGTTGTCAAGGTATTATTTATTGTTGTTTTGTTCTTTTTAATTCTTTGCCTCACCTTTTATTCTGCTCCTCAATGCCAGCATTGTTACCAGCCACAGCAGCGATGCTGGTGTTGTTTTCATGCACATAGACCTCCATGGTTGTGTGTTTAGTGTGTGTGTGTGTGCGGTGGTTGTCCAGGCGAGTTGGGAGGCTGATCTCGGCTGACCCCTTCACGTGTGCGACTGACGTGCGCTAACGTGGTTTGACACGTTTGCATCCCTTCTCATGCGCGGGTAGCCTCGTTACGCAGCTATGCGCGTGCATAGATGCATGCGTTTACACTGCTCTGAGTGATTGCACGCTGCCGCTGCAGCGCGTCCACTTCTGAGCCTTCGGGGGCGGCCATCTGTGTGGTCGGGAGGTTGTTATATTCAATACAACTCAATGATGCGAGTGCTTGAGCAGCCCCCTGGGTGCACGGAGGGGACAGGGCCCACGGCTTTGTGGGCGTACAGCAGCGCTTGAGAGGTTACGCAGGAGGAGTGTGTGTGCGTGTGTGTGGACCTTGTTGCTGTCCCTTTTGTTGGATGAAACACCCTGCAGATGTTTGTTGACCCACAGTTCCCTGAAGTTAGTTAATTGTGGGGTTACTGGCAGTACACCAGCAGGCGAGAGTTGAATACATTCAGTGAATGCAGCTCTTGACTGGTGCGCGTGTAGGAGTTGCTGCCTTTATACGACAATGGAAAGCAATGGAGTACGTTTTGTACTTGTTGGCACAAACACTGCTGTATTTACGGTTTTGCTTCCCTCTTGAGGCACCCATTTGAGATCTTTCAGATGTTTTGGGTAAATATCCACCAACTGCCTTGTGCCGTATACTTAAAAATAAAATCCCAAACAGCAGACGTCTCTCTTCAAACTGTGAGAGCATCTTCCAGCCGAGGTGACACATTGTATAGTCGCTGGTACCCCCCCCCCCCCCCCTTCCGCAGATCGGAGCGTGCTGTGACATGCGTTTTCAGCTACACAGTAAATATTTCATAATTCATCTCTTGTACAAGCGGCACACAAAAGGACGCTGATTACGCCTCACTTGTTATTGAACCTGGCATAGATTTTTGGGGACTAATCAGTTGCTGCTGATGTAGGTGACTGACCTAAACACTGGGTGTATGGCATTACGTTGGGAGTCTTTTATCACATGCGAAGCCACTGCTGAATGACTGTGACTCATTATTTTAGCGCCCAGGCGACTTGCGCTGAGTCATCATTGAAAAATTGTAGTCCAAGGCCGCTGCCATTTTCACTGTTTGACTGTTTAGTGTGCCTCTTTGGAAAAAGAGTTCCATGATGAGTGCCGAGCAATGTGCCAAGGCCCGACATCTCCGTGTGCCGTCCAAACTCTGAATCTTTCATGGAAGTAAAAGCACTGCGTTCGCCTCGGCGCCGCTGTGCTGCTGCTGGAAAAAGCGACGGGACGTTGTTAAAGCTCCGCTTGTTCCCCTCGGCGTCTCGACGCCGCAGATGTTTGGCAGCGCCTTGATCTCAAGCAAGCGCCAGCTAAGCTGCGGCTTAAGATGCAGCGTATGACAATGTGCGGCCCACATAGCTGCAGATGTTGCGTATACAGCCCTCGCCTCGAGAGACGCGACTGACAGCCCGTCGTCTCAGACAACAACTGTATCTTCTCTCTCCGTTTGCTTTATGAGACACCTTTCCCCCCCCAAACATCTGCAAAGTTGTTCTGCCGTAGAACGTCTACTTGCATAGTTTGTTTTCCCGCAGTCTAACATTCTTAAATGAATTACACCTTCTGCTTGCAGATTCAAATGGAGATTGGGTTTTAGATTAGATCTAATTGTTGCCAGCTGCCTAAACAAACATCTGACTGCCTCGTTTCTTTGCATACCTTATGGGATCCCTTCTCCCATTTAGCTCGACAATTCACGCACACGTCCACAAAACCCCATTGGGATAAAGTGCTGGATACCAAAATGCAAATAAAAAAAGAGAGAAAGAATCAACCAGCAGTCTGAGTACCGACACTGGAATCAGAGCTCTGTTAAGTTGTATTTACCAGGTTTAAACCCGTGACGGGTCTTCCTCAGGCAAAGCAGCTCAATGTTTTGAATCACAAGCAATGGGGCTGGGGGCACAGCTGTGCTGTAAGACCAGCAGCTGGATCATATTTACTTTCACTAATGAGTGTGACAATCATCCGTCGCATTGAGCGATTAGTTGAAGCATCGGAGAGGCCGTCGGTAAAAGTAATTTTAGTGTTTGGGAGATTTGCACACGACTCTCTCAGGTTTTTAGTGATGGCAAGTTGAACACTAGAGATGCTGAGGGTGTACGCCATGCGCCTATGGGCGTATTCTTCTCTGCTGTAGTTTGACATGTGGCTTTCTCTTTCACTTCGTCTCTCTCTCTTCCCTTTTCTCCTCTCTCGCTCCGTATTCTTGTCCCCCCCTGTTGCTTCCTCTCTAAAAAGATGGCACCCCCTTTGTATCCTTGCCAACGTAGTCCTTGCCAACGTCTCTCACACACACCAAGATCTCCTGCCGTCGCCCTCCCGGAGAAAGGATCCGCAGAACGTCTCAAGATGAGAAGAGCTACAAAATCCCACTCTCTCTGATCAGAGGTCTGTAGGGAGCCCGCAGGGATGATGAGTCGGAGGAGTAGGTGGTAGCATCGCCACATGGAGGACAAAACGAGGAGCGAGGAATGATGAAAATGAGGGGAAAAGTGAAGAAGATGGGCAGTGGGCGGGAATGGTAAGAGAGAGGCACTGATGAGCGGGAAGAGGCCCTGCGGTGCAGTAAGAAAAAAAGGAGCGGAAAAAGGCAGAAAATCACATCTGGGACCAAAATACGAGTAAAGCAGAGATGCCAGGTGTAAAATAAGTGAGGGGAGAGAAGGAAAAAATGGAGCATGCTGAAAGGTAATGGGGAGCACGGAAGAAACGCCGAGCGATGGAGAGGTGGAGTGAAAGTTTTCTTTCTCCCCTAGTTGCAACGGAAGACACAAGTTAAAACGAGGGAAGTTTTGCAGAGGTGAAAGAGCTCGAGGGAGGGAGGGGAAACGACTGCGAGCAATCACAGGGCCGCAGAGAGCGGCCGGTGAAAGAGCTAAATGGACGGAAATTGGATAAACGGTCGAGATGGAGGGAGGCTTAGAGAGGCGGCCAAGAGAGGCCGGCGTGTCATAGAATGAGACTTCTGGCGAGATGCAAGGACCTTATTGTCACATACATTTTAAAATTGTACAAAAGAAAAAAAATGTGCGCAATGAGGGCCCCAAAGCTTTGAACCCGCCTACTTCCCTCTCTCAGATATTCACAGTCTTTCAATGGTAGACTCCACAGCTCCCACTGAGCCTGTCCATTCAGACGCGTTGGGAACGGATCACCTCAAGCCGCTCGCTTGGTAAAACATTTACTGACACTGGGTAGACGGGGAAGGTGACACTAATACTGCTGGAGGGCTTCTGCTCCACTGGGATAAAAGAGACCAACGAAAAAATCACATCTTCTGTTCCTGAACCTTCCTTTTTTGCTGGCAAACTTACTGAAAGAACATTTTGAGTTTTGTAAGCCTCTTAAACAGATGACAGAAACATGTTTAAACACCAGAGAGGGAGAGAGAGAGAGAGAGGATAATCATTGTCGCTCAATGTTCTCTTACTTAGCGGCTGAAAGAGGAGTGGGCTGAAGAGGAATAAAGAAACGTGTGCAGAGTGAGGACAGAGGTGAAGGAGAGAGCTGCTGAATGGAAGAGCTCGTGTCTTTCAGCATGAAGTTGGAAAGCAAATCCCCTCATTAAGTTTGTACGTTCGGGTTTTTTGCATGTGATGTCTATTCATCTGAATTAATTTATAAACCTTTGGAGTTTAACAGCTCATAATGTGTTTAAAACGTTCTGCTCATTCCTAACATTGTCCACAGAACCGTGTTCGAGGCTTAAGTCTCAATATTTTGAGAAAAAGGTTGCAGTATTTTCCAGAATCTAATGAAAATGAAGTAATTATATTTTAACAAATAATCTACATGCCCTATAACACATGAACTAACAGAACACTTGTGATCCCACCACTTTGTGGCTTATAGTCCACACAATTGTGCTGGAGAGCCATAACTCTTCCATAAGCACCTTTTTAATTGTAAAAAATCTGTGGAAATGATCAACATCTGAAATCCAAGATGAGATCAAACAGCATTCAAGCATGGCACAACAGAGTGGCAAAGGTTTTCAGCAATATCTTCCAACACTGCGCGTTATATCAGAAGTACCATTTTAGTCTAAAGTCTCTGCAGCGAACACGGCCGTGTGATGCTCGTGGCTGCGGCCGAAGACAATATAAAGAGTTCACTCAAATATTGGTCCGGGCCGTTCTGTCCTCCCAAAATACTGCTTAGGTTCAGATGCAATCCTACGCCCTTGATTACAGACCGACTCTGGGAAGTCGGTGTACAAACTTTTTCATACGCGGCGAGAGAAATGAAAGGGCAACTAAGGTAGAGGCGCTAAAGCAGAAAATATACGAAAGAACGAAATGAAGGAGGACAAGGTCAGAGGGACAAAGATGAAATGACAAAATATATTTGGGTGAGACAACGAAAGTGGAGAGAGAGGAATTTTAATATTGAGTATGAGTGGGTAGGTGGTGGGGCGGTGCTGATATGGGAAGCAGAAAGTGGAGGCGACAGTGAAAGACATTATCTTATAGAGAGAAAGAGAAGACGGTTCATATTGTTCAGCGGGAGGACGATACAGAGAGACAATCAATACCTTCTTACCGGCAGACGAGCAGAATGAAATGAGTGAGAGACGATTCGGGAGAACTGGCAGGAAAAAAGAGACGCAAGCGAAGGATCCGGTCAGGGAGAGGTGGAGATTAGGAGCCAAAGCAGTGAACTATGGATTGAACTAGAAGTGAGTGGAGGTGAAGGGGAGAGCGAATTAGACTGTGAATGGAAGGAAGCGGGGAGGAAATGATGCGTTAAGGAGGCTCACTTTGAGCATTGTTTCTCCCCCTACATCTTCCCCTCTTTGTCAGCTTTATTTTTCTTCAATCTCCTTCCACATCTGTTCCTTCTCTAAGGTGCTCTGCGTAGCGTGTCATCCTCTAATTAACTCCGCCACCATTAAACACACCGACAGCGACCGTGTCCGCGGTGTGGCTGGTGCTCGCGTTCATCAAAAGTCTGCACATTTCCAAGGAAGCCTGACTTCAGGGTCTCATTTGTACACAAATTGAACGCAGGCTGTCAGCAGTTCTGGGACCCCCCCCCCCTCCGGTTCTCTCCCTCGCTTCCTCCATCGACCTTTCGCCCATCTCTCCTTTGCTCTTCTGTGTCCAATCAATCCTTTCATCTACCGTCTCTCTACTTCCATCTCCTCATCTTTCAGTTCTCCCACTCTCTCTCTCTCTCTCTCTCTCTCTCTCTCTCTCTCTCTCTCTCTCTCTCTCTCACGCATCGTCTCCATGCTATGCCGAGGAGTCGAGTTCAAGAGTTACTGCCAGCATACGATATGAAGCGGCGTTGAGGGAGAGAAAAGGCTTTTGTCTCTTTTTAAATGAAAAATTGCTCTGAATTAGCACATTGAATCTGATGAGATAATATTCTCACATAGACTGGCATTGTAACTAATGCTCCATATGTATAAATAGTCATCATTCAAGCCTCATGTCACCTGAGCCTAGTTAACCATAATTGCAAACAGAAAAAAGAAAAAGATGAAATCCAACACAGAAACGGTGATTAGTGTCCCGGTAGTCCTGGATCTACGTGTTCCAAGATGAGTATTTCATTTGAAGTATCCTGTCACAATGGCACCATCAGAATATCCAGCAATAGAGCCGCGTGATGCTTCATTAGTCAACTCCGAAGGAACGACGTAGTTAAAGATGGCGACGTTGTCATTTTATCACACAGGTGACATCTTGAAATTGAATGTGTGGAATTCAGGAACATGGCAGGAAACCTTTACAGTGACTTTACAGCGACGGCGGAGCAGCTGTAACGCACTCGTAGCCAGACGACGTGCACATATGGTAAGAGGGGCGTCTTGTGTCATCGGGAGTCTGTTGTGGGACAGAAGGTCCGATGTGAAATAGCTTCATTACCTTTTCACTGAAGTGGAGGAAAATATGTTGTCCAGCCTCTGGGATAAAACCTGTTCTGAAGGTTTGTGTGTCATTTGTTGCGGTTGATTTGACAATAGCCCACTAGCTCCGTCACACTGCTTCATATTCACCAAACCTTGCTGACAATTTTGGTCGAAGCGGCCGTTCAGGCGTGAAGCATCGTGCGACTCCCGCTGCCGCTCCATCTTTTGGAGGGGTTGTAATCACTCCAAGTGCTAAGCGCTAGCTCTTAGCTTCACACTTGTTCATTCCCCACGCATCTTTATTTGAGGTAGTTGACTCAAGCGAGTTAGTGACAGATCGAAGCATCTAAAATGATGTAGAAGTTATTAAAAAAACTGTCAATGCTAAATATCCAAGTGGTGATTTAAGTTAACATACTAGTATTAATTAACTCAGAGCTACATTTATCCTTGTGGGATATCAGAGCATCACACAAGCAAGCTTAAATATCATCTTCTTCATTCGACCATACATGCACATGAATTCATACCAATCTGGTTTGTGGGATTATGTCTTTTACAGTAAATACTCGTCTCTCCTCTCAGCAGAATTGTGTCCCACGTCTTCACTTGTTAAATCAGTTTGTGCCTCAACCAAGTTCTAAAAGGTTGAGTCATGTTTTGAAAGGAACTCTGGGACCTCTCCTAGACCTCTATTCAGCTGTTTTTCTATTTTTCATCTAGTGTGCTGCTTCATCAGCAGCGTAGTTGCCCTGCAACTCTGCTCTGTTTCTACCGGCAGGCTGCAGAACTGGTCCTACTGGGTTCTAGTGCAACACGAGGGGGGGGGGGGGGGGGGTGCTGAGTCGCGATGCACCCTGAGTCAGCATTTACTCGGCATGACTAGGGGGGGAAATGCATCATACCTTGATCATAACTGCAAATGTCAGAGCAAGTTTGACTACAGGCAGCCGTGGCCTTTCAGGACACACACACGAGCATGCACGCAAACACCACTGCTACAAGGTTATCTCCTCCTGCTTATACACACACACACGCACACACACACACACACACGCACGTTTGTGTATGCCTGTGTTACTCAGCATTTTTTTTTAATTAATCAAATTGGGCCAGGGTTTTGCCTTGGGCAGAGAGAGAGAGAGAGAGAGAGGGAGAGAGAGAGATAGAGAGAGAGAGAGCAGAGGGAGGGCCGGGCGTTGTTGGTGCAGTGTGTTGTTCTTGCCCGTCACACACAACTGCACACACACACACACACACTCTCATTCTCTAAGGTGACTGTAGCACAGACTCAGCCCTGCTTTTTTAATGGTGGCCACTTATTAGCTTCAAATCAAATTGTCCTCTAACCTGATGTCCTGGGACACTCACTCTTCCCTCTCCTCCTCCCCCCTCGCTGTTCTTTATTTCCTCTGGCGTCCCCCGTTGATGGCCTCGAATTAGGACACTGTCTACCACTCAGGTGATGTCTGGCGGCTGAAGCTGAGGCCGTTAACCCTTTTCGCACATCCAACCCCCCCGCGTCTCTTTTGATCCTCTCGCGGGTAACGGATCTTGTATCTTCCTGGTAATAAATTGTGGCAAAGTACTTAGGTGACAAAAATAACACCGACTCGCACGCACGGAGCGAGCGCATTCAGCCACACACACACACACACACACACACACACACACACACACACACACACACACACACACACACACACACACACACACACACACACACACACACACACACACACACACACACACACACAAAGCTAAACACAATGACCTTCCTCCACTTCTCTCCCGCTCTCCCTCCCTTGCTCATCAACGTCCATTTGTCCGTCTCTAGTCAGCGTTCTCACATTCGCCTCTCTCGCTCTCTCCACATCTTTTACACACTCCAATTTGGGCAGCGCCTGCGAAGCGCTTCATGGGAAATGAAAACATGCGTGAGGCGAGGTGGATGACAACAGAATGAGATCTTTCCATCTCTCTCTCTCTCTCTGTAATGACTCTCTGTAACGCTGACACTGCTGATCCCACTGAGAATGAACAGCAGCTCTGCAGCTTTCAGCGTCACTGTTTTTTTTTTTGGCTTCCTGCCTCCGAGACACCTCCCTCCCTGCGGGGCGCCCACTGGGCTGGGATCCAGAGTCAAACCCTGAACGTAGGAATCCCCCCCCCCCCCCCCCCCCCGTTGTCCCTCCTCCTGCTCATCTGTTTTTAGAAGTTTAATTAAGATAGCTGCCAGCTCGCGCCTGTGCTGTGATGCTAAATTAGAGTTTGACTCAGCTGCAAGGCTCTTGTATTGTTTTACATTAGAAACCAGCAGATATGGTCGGTAATAACAAAGCATCACAATCACCATCCATTAGTCTGACAGCTTTTGGTTCTCTCTCAATCGGTTTGTTGTCACTTCGGCTCTCTTTCCCATTCCACGTGTCTTATCAAATCTGTTCTGTTTTTAGTCTTTTGTTTACTCGTGCCTTTTTGTCTTTCTAAATGCATTTCCATCTGTTCCTGGAACTATTGATCTCCCCCTTTTCCTCAGTTTGCTTCTCCTTTATCCTCTATTATTTTGCCGTGAGCTCAAAGACATTTTCATCACTGCTGAGTCATCTTCACATTTCTCTCCAAATCAAACCAGGAAGCTAGCTTTTTTGTTTTTGATCACCTATATCCAAGTAAACCAGTAGATTACTGATTTAAATAGCATGTTAACTGTCTTAAAATCTGGTTTAGCCACTTGCTGATGAACTAAACTACAATGACTCGGACAAATAATGTGATACTTTTGATTCTTTTGTTGTGCCAAATGCCGTTAAGTACGCCTGTGAACACACGAACATGATACACAACGTACTCCCTTGTGTTAATAAGTCCATCAGTGTTACATACATGTCATTTTTATTATTTATATCAAGTCCAGAGAACAATATTGACTTTGGCAAAATGAAATCAAAACAGAAAGGAAACAACAGTAATGGTTAAAAGTCATTATTAACTATGTAGTTGGCTCTGTTTTATAGGCGTCTGCGTGCGTGTGTGTGTGTGTGTTATTGGGTGTTTGTGCTTGCCAGTTTGTGTGCTTCTTCAGTAGATCTTTTTCAGTCTTGTTATAGTCAACATATATTTATTTTTTTGTTCTAATCTGGAAGATTTTTTTGTCTAAAACAAAAAAAATCACACATTTTATTGGTTTGGATCCTAACGTCATTCCCCAGAAAACTTTTGAAAAACAGAAACGCATGGTGCGACAAGTAACATCGTTTTTATATATATATACTATATATATATGTACTTTCAAGTTTGCTCTTTTTGTATTTTCTCATTTGTCAGAGTCTCTGTGCCGTTGATTCAGTCGTCCCAGAATGAGTTTCACAAAGTCTTGAAGAAGAGTTTATATCATGAGTGGCTTCCGTGGTGCTTCTGTCATTTATATATTTATATATTTTTTATCTGCTTCCTTTCTGAAAACATTCACTGTTTGGATTTAAAGTGAATCCATGTGGCACAATGGAGTCTGAAGTCACAAAAAACGAGTTTACCCCCCCCACCCCCCCCCCCCCCTTAACTTTTGCCGCTTCCTGACCATGCTACATTGCTGGAAATAGTGATTTATTCCGGTTTTGCTGAAAACGTCTTCAAAAATTTTGCTCTTCCTTCACTTTAGGTGGACCGCCGCTAATCTTTATTTATATATATATATATATATATATTTTTTTTAACATTTATTCCATTGACAGCATTACCAGAAAGCGCTAAACATTTTTAAAACACTGAGTCTGGTTGACCGGATTACCCCCTTCACAAACATTCATATACATGTGCGCACACGAACACACACAGGCACGCGTACACACATCCCCGTCCCTGATCCGTCAATGCATGCATACTTATGCACCCGTTAGCGTTGTTCATTTAGTTTGGTCCATTATCATCCGGCGTCCAATACAATCTTGTCTTTCAGAAATGCTCGCGAGCCGATGTTCCGTTATTGCGCCCCCCCCCCCCCCCGTCTCCTCCACTTTGTAATCCATATCGACTCCATTGTAATCCCAATGTCTTTCTTTTAATAATGTCTGTGCTGCACACACGCTTTTTTTTTTTTTTTTCCAGCCAGTATCGATTGATCGTGTCCAATGCTCCCCGGCTCTGTATTTATGCTCCCATAATCCACAGGCACGGCAAGCCAAAAAAAAATCATTGCCCCAGCCACAGAGGACACATAAAAGTCACAATCATTGTGTTTTGGAAAAGAGTTTCAAAATGGCCGTCAGTGTTGGAATCCAAAAAAAACACAACGTGACAAAACAGGGCGATGCCGTCCAAATCCCTCTTGCTGTTTCTCCCTTCTGACCGGTGGTGTTTCTGATCCAGTGTAAACCCTCGTGTTGTGGGGGCTGAAGCCCTAGAGAGCTGAAGACGGTGTTTCTGTTCGTGTGTAGGCTTTACTGAGATCCACGCTGAGCTCACGCCATCTCTGTCGCTGCTCTATAACCTCTGTTCTGTTGCTCTATTGATGTGTTCCTCTGTTGGATTATGTCTCTCCCTCGGTGACTATATATCACTCACGTGGTCTGTTCTTACATCTGCCACTCTCTGTTACCTAGCTGTCTCTAAGCTTTGTTTTCGTCTGTTCCTGCTTTCTTTCCCATCTTGTATCACTTAATTTTTAATGATACAGCTTGAGCTCAGCATTTAGTATTGAAAGACTCCGCCGTTCTGTTTCTCCCACTCTCCCTTTCTTTCTAGTCACATCTCTCTCCCCACTTGTTTTCTCCCCATCCATCAATATTCAGATCATCTTAAAATAGCCTCTTAAATAGTCTTCACCTGAACCCCAGGTACACTTCCCTCTCTCTTTTTTTTTTTTTTTAAAGTCTCCAATGGCAAATCAAGAGGCCGCACAAGTGAGACTTAATTTCACTCGTCTCTCTTCATCTAAACTCACAACCGTCCCCTCCTTATCTGCAATCACTTCACGTCACCTGTCCTGCTCCCTCACTTTCTCCCATGATTCCACCTATTTGCCCTCAAACCAAGATCTGTCTCACAGACCCTTTACCCCTCTAAACGTTTTTTTTAGCTTTTTTATTACATTCCAGAACCATCTACACAACGCTTTCCTCCAGTTCCTCAGCACTCCTTCCGTCCTTCCCTGATTGCCTCCCCCTGTCTTTGACGCTGCTCGCTTTCCCGGCATTGACCCCGGTGTTCGAGTTGGAGTTGGTGGTGTTGTAGGCGTGGATGTAGCCCCGTTGGAACTCGCAGCGTGGCCCGAAGACCCCGGCGCCGTCCTCGTCGCTGGCCGTCGAAGACGTGGTGCTCGTCGTCGAGGCGCACTGCACCAGCATGCCGTGGAGAGACTGGCTCCGCCTCGTCCAGATCACGCTCATCCGCTTGGCGTAGTTGACGGCACCGTAGCGCTTGGCCACGGTCGTGGCTGCGTCCGTCGCCAGGGCGACAGAGGAGCTCATGTCCAGCGAGTGCCGCCGTTTGCTAACGGTCCCGCTCTCGGGGCTCAGAGGGGATAGAGGGCTCTGGTAAGCCTGTGAGGAGTTCCATCTGTCCCTGCCTCGCGGAGGGATTCTCCAGTCCAACCGCTCTGAGTCACCCAGGGGTGCTGCCAGGGAGAAACTGGCGCAATTGGTCAGTTCTCGCTCCAGACGGGGTCTCGGGCGGTCCCTGGAGTGTGACTGACGGGGTAGGGTGGATGAAGGGGAGTAGTAGAGGGGAGTTCTGTCACTTTCAGCGGTGTATTTCAACGCCTTCTCCAACTTTCTCTGCCTCACCACCAATGCCATCTCACATCCTGACCCTGTTGTCGTGGACACGACCCCCCCAGGTGAAAGAAAGTGCTCCAGGTTGACTTTAGGCTTGGGCCGGGGCTTTGGAGGGAGTTTTGGAGGCAAAGAGGAAGCAGGATCGGCTTCATCCTTCTCCTTGTCTTTCTCCTTCTCCTTCTCCCCTCCTCTCTTGGACGACAGGCCGTTGGGCAGGACCACCATCATCACGTCCCCGGCACC
This sequence comes from Lycodopsis pacificus, assembly GCA_028022725.1. Classification (NCBI taxonomy): domain Eukaryota; kingdom Metazoa; phylum Chordata; class Actinopteri; order Perciformes; family Zoarcidae; genus Lycodopsis; species Lycodopsis pacificus. The sequence continues at coordinate 7,319,646 of CM051710.1, forward strand.
ATTTGATTGGTAGCACCCGCTGCCGTTTCCCCCTTTGTCCCCGCCCCCTCCGCCTCCACCCTGACAGCAGGCCCCGCCTCCCGCCTCGGTGTTGCTGTTGTGGCATATCATGTGGTCGCCGTGATGGCAAACACGGTGGCGGACCATGAGCGCCACGGTGAACACGAGTAGGGTGACGACCACGACACCGCCCACCAATATGGTGAGTGTCCCGCCCAGGAAATGGGCTTGGAGAGAGCGGCATGCTGGGTAAACATCCTTGGTGGAGAACGTGGCGCAGCCCAGGACTTTTGTTGCCGCCAACGACGTGATTGAGTCATCAAAAATGACCAGCACACACAGGTTATAGTCCACGCCGGAAACCAAGTTCTTCAACAGGAAGCGGTCGCTGGTCGATGGTAGAATCCTAAAGAGGGATAAAAAGACAAAAAAGTAGAGGTCGGTTAAATCAACACAGCCTCCTGTGTGTAGGTTTTGCAGTGAAATGTAAAATATCTATAGGAACTCGAAGGTTAGCCTGAATATTCTGACAACTGCGGAACTAAGGAGGAGGGGTTGAATATTGGACAAGAAGCAGCTGAAGGGGGGGGGGGGTGAAAAGATGACTAGAAACAGTGCAAGAGTGGATACTGCAGGAAGGGGGAGAGAGGGAAAATGAGGCTATTGATGGAGAGCGAGCCCAGGGAACATGAAAAGAGAACTCTGTCTTGTCATTTTGTGTGTGTGTGTGTGTGTGCATGCTTGAATCCCTGCGAGAAGCAAACGGCCATTTTGTAGGACCGTACGTTTGAAAAAGATATGCATTAAAAAAAGAAGAGACCATTTTAGGTTGTAACGTTCAGGGCTAGGACTACGCTGAAGCTGGGACATTGTGTGGTTTTGATTAGAGAGATGAATTTCGCTAAGATGTGTTGAAAAGTGAGGCTGTGGAGTTGTTGTATTGACTGCAAACGTGTTCCTGCGCGCGTCGTCTGTAACGAGCGAGTGCTCGCGTGGGATAATAAAGAGGAGTGCTTTGAATGTGTCCTCATTTCAAGTGTTGGAGCAGCGGCTCCAGCTAACTAACAGGGGAGAGGTGAACAGCAGAGTGACATAACTCGTATGTGCTCGCCGCAGTGTGTGCATGTGTTTGTATTTCGGACACGCTAGAATAAAGACATCTGTGTGTGTGTGTGTGCGTGCGTGGTTTCCTGGGTGTGTGTTGGTGACATGCGAGGGTGAAGTGTGTGTGGGAGACTGTAGCACAGCTCGAGTGTCTGTAGCTGATGGGTATGACTTTGCCCTCTGCCGTCCAATCCTCTTGTGTGGGCAAGTGTGTGTTTGTGCGTCGCTACCGTGAATATTTTGTCAGTGATTTTTTTGTTGCTGCTGCTGCTCTCCCTCCTCTCGCTACATCAAAGGGCTTATTTGTATCGTCTGTTGCTAACCGTTCCAGCTCCCTTCAGTCTTGAGCTACATCCTATAAATGCCTTCTAGTGTGACTCAGACACCGGGGGAGCCACTACAGAAGGTCCCTAACCTTAATCCGTTTCAAGATAAAGAGACCAAGGACGGCAACAACTCAGCCTACTTGTGGTGTTCTTTAGTTTTGACTTGGGGGTAATTTAGCTGCTGTCTCTTAAGCAAGTACCGTTGAAGAAATAATGGGATGTGTCTTTTAATAATGCTAAATTATCTGGGAAAAGAAGGAGGCGGCGCACTCAAGGCAATCCCGGGGGCAGAGCCTTGGATTTAGGTTACGGTACAGCCAAGTAGGAATATCGATCACTGTATTTTCATGGCCTTCTCGAGGCTTCAACGTGAACGAAATTGTAATTTTCCTGAACAAATGCCCAGAATTGTAAGTGTTGCACAGGATTAAAAGGGATTTATCTTTTTTTGCAAAGACCAGCGTGTGTTGGGAACTCGGTATGTGCTGCCTTAGTGAAAAACTCCTGGAAATGATTTGAATAGCAAGCACTGGCCCAGAAAAACAACCTCCAAACTCCTAATTTCCAGCAGACGCTCAGTATGATTTAATAAGGAATTTCGATGCACTATCCGTCACTCCCAAGGACCAATGTATTCTGAGCGGACACATGGGGTGCTCTCATTAATACCGGCCTCATCCAGTGATCATTGGGTGTTCATAGATTGCTTCCAAACACTGTCACAGCTTGGCGATTCAAACTTATTCTGAGCGCTGGAGCCATTTAGGATGGATGTTACCATGCCAAAGGCTGGCTCAAGAGTACTAAGCATCTCCTCCTGCAATATCCACACTAGACTGCTTCCAGTTTTCGAAGAGTAAACACTTGACATGACCAACCCTCTCGTTGGGTCCCGGCAAGAGTACAAAATTGAACAATAGAAGTAGTGGGAATGCTGCTATCCATTCTTACCATGCTTAAATGTACAAGTCTCCTTCAATTAATGTCTTCACTCGAAGAACTGTTTCTCTTCACGCAGCCTTGTGAAATGATGGACACTCACTGTTTTTCAAAGAGCCAAACTTCAGAGCAATAACTGAAATTGGGAAAGAGATTAGCCAAAACTGTTTTTTGAGTAAGGGCTTTTTCTTCAAAAGTGAAATCAAACCAAAGCATTGTAGCTAAATATCTCAGGAATGAAAACCCCGAAATGAAAGCCTGTCTCGGGCAATCAGTCACAGGGGGGGGGATATTGGCTTGTCCCCGGTAAAGTCTCCCTCGTACTAAGACAGTTCGTCCTCAATCAGATTTCCCGCTATGAAATATGCAGGAAACAGCACTTGTGTTTCTGAATAAAAGGCCCCGGTCATACTGTCGGCGTATAAAGAGGGCCTGGTGTCACTTCACCCAGAGCCTTTTACGCGTCTGTGCAGAATTGATAGAACCCGCCCGGTGGAGAGCCCCGGCCATCACTGCGGGGAGTTCCTGTAACAAAGGTTACATTACAATGGGTTCCGTTTCGCTGTCGCTCTCATGTCTTTTGTTTCACCTCTTCGCCCATGACACCCAGTGTCTCAGTTTGATTAATAGCACCGATATGCTGTTGCATGCTTTATTGGATTCAGTGCTGAAAAATAAACTGTATTGCCAAAGCCTTATGCAAGCAATATTCGCGCTGATTCCCTTTCGGCTTCCTGATATATGGTTTTGTTATGAATTGTACTGCACCAAATGAATTGGTGTGTGTGTGTGTGTGTGTGTGTGTGTGTGTGTGTGTGTGTGTGTGTGTGTGTGTGTGTGTGTGTGTGTGTGTGTGTGTGTGTGTGTGTGTGTGTGTGTGTGTGTGTGTGTGTAGATTCAAACAACTGAGTGCTCTTTGCGGTCTATACTGGGCCAGGCAATATGGAGACAATCTAATATCAATATATTGTTGACCAAATACCTCAATGTCGATATTTCCGCTTTTTTTTTTGATAAATAATCTTCAGTAATATATATTTAATGACGAAGTGAATAAAGGCAAATACGAACAGCCTGGTAAGTTCAATAGATGACATCACTTTACTGTAGTGCAGCTTTTAAATCCAGGAAAAGAAGACACTTATGTCATGTTATGATATCCAAAGACTATCAATATAATATTGATATCTCTCCCAGTCCTCGTCTATACTTCTTCTGGATGTGTGATAAACTGCTGCACGGCATCGAGCTATTCAATTGGTTGAATCATTTTTTCCGAATCCTGCCATTATTAAATACTGCTTCTTTTATTCCCTATATCTCCATCCTCCCCTCTATCCGTCCTTTCAGCTCCTCTTCGATCCTCCCTCCGTCCATCTATCCTCCTTATTCTCTTTCCATCAGTCTTTGATGAACAGATTTCCCCATTTTTCGCTGATCGGTCCCTCGCTCTTATCGCTCCATATCCTCCGCCCTTTTCATTGCTATTGTAATCGGCCATCCTGTCGTTCCCTCAACCTAAATCTGCAGTCGGTGCACAAGCTCTTTCTTGGCACCTTACATTTTTAGTTGTGTTCGTTCTCTGTCCTCTCCTCCCTCTCTCTCTCCCTCTCTCCCTCTGCAGCCAATCCCTCTGCTATTCTCACCGGGCTCCACCTGACCCCCTAGCCTCTCTCCTCTCTGCAGTCACTGTATTATGTCTCTATTAGCCACAGCTATAACCGTGTACCATTATTTAGCATCCAAGGTCATTCTTCCTCCTCCTCCTCCTCTCCCCTCTCAACATTTCCTCTATAGCTGCCTCTGCTCCTCCTGCCTCCTCATCCTCTCCCCTCCTCGCTTCCTTCATCGCTGTCACCTCTCCATTTGCCCACATCTTATATTTCTCATCCTCCCTCCCTCCCTCCCTCCCTGTATCACCACTCCCCCGCCCCACCACCTCTCCCTTCTCTGATGAGATTGTGAATCACCTCTCCAGTTGTTGTTTTTTGCGAAAGAAACAGGCAAGCAAATTCACTGAAATATACATGGCATTGACAAACGCATGCATCTTTGATATGCTGATTCACTCCCACTCGCTGCATTATGCATTTTTAACTATATTTACATCCCACGTTGTCACATGTGCATGCGAATGTGCAGCTTTGTGGACACATGGGATAGTATTCCCCTAAATCCCCCGGTGCTCTTGATACCGATATGTTCATGAATATAAAGTGTTCCCCTTATGACTTGGACCAGTGCTCTGGAATAAGATGAATTGATTGAATGGCTGTGTCGAAGAGGCAGGGCTGTTGTTCTCATCGCAGTCCCGTGTATTCGCAGACACCGGCGTTGTGCTCCGTAACCCAACGTGTGTGTGTGTGTGTGTGTGTGTGTGTGTGTGTGTGTGTGTGTGTGTGTGTGTGTGTGTGTGTGTGTGCGCTTCTAATTACGGGTAAACCCCGCAAAAAGGCACGTACGCACACAAACAGATGCAGGGAGGAAGTCGGAGAGAGAGACGAGGGAGTGCTTTGTTCAAGCTGGTGACACAGAAACGAGTAATTATTAGTCCCCGGGAGAGGGAGAAGAAGAAATGAGTGATGGCAAGGGGATAAAGGAGTGGTAGACTCATGTCCCCTTTTTCCTTGTCTTTTTCTTCCTCTTCTTTCCTTCTCTCATTGTTTCATTCCTCCCTCTCTCCTCTGACACCAGACAAGAATTGGCACAGAGGGACGGAATGAAAGACGAGGAAGAACAACAAAGCAATTATCTCCTCTTCTGGCTGGCGTCTGCGCTGCCCTCATTTCCTTTTCTCTCCCATGTCATGTCTCATGTCCGTCCACCCTCTCTCCCATTTTTGGTCTTGATTCGTCGGACTGTTTACTGTCTCATCGGCTGTCTCCCTCAATTTTGTCTGATCTCTTCTTCTGTTTTTCTTGATCTGTCTTTCCGTCAATCCCCCCACCCCCCCGCCCTGGATTTTGTTTCATCCCTCCTTCTGTCTTTTCGCTTTCCTTAATCTATCCTTCTCACTCGGCTCTCCCTCATTTGGCCTGATTTTCCTGCGCCGCCTTCTTCTCTCTCATTCCCGCTTCTTTATTTCTTATTTTTTTAATGAACTCCTTCTCCTCACAAATCCCCCAGTATTTGTCCACGTCCCTCATTTCTATCTCCCCGTCTCACCCTCCCACCTTCCTCCGACCCCGCCGTATAATATGACTTGACATATGTATTGAGTGCTGACCCTTTCTCTTTTCCTTCCCTCCGCTGCCTCAGATGCGAGGTGACACGTGTATTGACGCAGTAGTTTAACACTTAATTACGTCTTCCCCTGGGGGGGGTCCAACTCTCAACCCCATTTCATCCGTCCCCTATCCTCTCCTCCATCTTCATGGCTGTCCTTTATCTGTCTTTCTTTCCACATCTTTGTCTCTGCGTGCCTCCCTGCTGCCCCGCTGTTCACACGGGGGAGATATTGCACTTATCTTCTTTCTCCTATGATGTCTTGTAATGGTTACCAGGCACAGAACAGGGCTAAAATAGGATGCTGATATTTGTTTCCTCAGTAATAGTCATAGCGTGCAATACGAGGAGCCATATGCAGCATGATATAAACTCAAAGCATCTCTGGATGTTTGATTTCTCCAGATGAGGAAACTAGTTTATAGTATACCACATAGTTTAGTGCAGCAAGTCTCAGTGTATTTTTAAATATATTTTTGATATATTAGTCGAACACACCGCGTAATTAGCGGCAGCGCCATGCACTTTGCGGTTTCCAGGTTCTACGTTCTTAAATAATGTCATTCCCCTCCCCCCCTCTGTTGCTCATTAACAGTGTTCTCGTCTGTCGGTGTCTCAGCGTGCTGCTTTCCCGGTGTCACTTTTGAACTGTGCGTCCTGTTATTCCTGAGGCTTTTACTCTCATTATTCTCATTATTTCTTAAGCTCTGCACGATCCGACTTCCTCCGCTCTCCGTCCCTGTGATCCATTCTGTTCCCATTAAATTGTACGTCACACTTGGCACTTCTACAGTGCCCAGCAGGACGGTTGGGCCTGTGGTGATTGGGGGCAGGAATTGTGCAGATTTTCAAAAGCCCTTCACTCTCCCGCCTGCACACTTAAAACACTCCCGAACTTAATAACAAACACTTGCCTCTGACATGTACAAGTACCCCCACCGACATACCGGTGATTCATAAGGTATTGTCAACTTCTATTCCAACAGATTGCCAATGATTGGAAAAGGTTCGGTAGCACAATAGAGAGCAACAGACTGCGTCTTGTAGAGTTCAGAGAATAATGTCAGCTTCACCCATGTGTGGTCAAAATGATTGCACAATGCCAATTCAATCGTTGCCCACATTCAGTCAGCAACCGTGGTAAATCCTTGGTTATTGTATTGCCGGGCCCTCCTCAGAATATCTGAACGCCACCAAGGACATTTCCTTGGCGATGGAATCAAAGTGTGCCACTGCAACATCGTGGCAAAGCTCCAGTGGCTCAGTCGGCGGTGTCGGGGGAGCTGAGGGTGACGCGGCCACATGGACGGCATCCCACCTGGCACTGTCACACAGATGCCAGTAGAATTAGGCAAGCCATGCAAAGAAATGGAGGCTGGTGTTGTACAGCTTGTGACTGACCTTTTTTTTAAAGATGATTAAATCTGACAGCCACCCAATGTGCTCTACTTTTCTGTAGGATATATTTAGATGTCTACCTTTCCTTGCTTATCTTTCTCCTCTCTGCTTTCTACTCTTTCTGTCTCGCTCCGTCCCCCTTCCCCAGCTCAACTCCGCTGGGCTGGCGTGTGTGTTGTTTTTCCTTTTTCTTCTTCTTCACAAACATACAGCGGCAGCAATAATGACGACAACAAAATAGCGACACAAATCCCAGATAGAAAGCGCGACATCTCACTCGCCCATTCTCTCCTTTTGAATTCGTATGCCGGACTCCTCTCTTCCCTCAGCGTCGCTAGCTGCCGTGAGACGTTGATGGCATGATAGAATCTATACTGGAAATCCCTGACTGCAGTGAGTGGCGGGCCTCCTTTTCAAATGCTGCTCCCCACCCCTTCCATTTACTCTTTATCTGTCCTCCGAGACCGATATCCCGGCTTCCTCCCTCAAAGCCCTCAGACTTCTCGTCCCTTCTTTCAACCTTTCCGCTTCCCTTTTCCAATCCGTTGAAATTTATATCTCAATTTCACCTTTTGAGATGGCCGCCACTTCTCTATCTCTCCTTTGAGACAGCCATCCCCCTCCCTCCTGTTTTTTTATTCTGGCGGCGCAATTTGTTTAGGGTTTAGTCAAACTTCGGATCGCTTACTCCCTCCCCGCTGAGTTCCAGCGGCTCTCCTGTGACGCCGCTTTGCTCACTCATTCACGCTTATCTCCCCTCTGTTTCGCTGCTCTGGGAGTCTCTCTGTGTCTATCGGCATTTTCTTGTCTCGAGCTGCACAGCTGAGGCCTCACCTCTACAGATTCCACTATTCCTTTAAAGTTTGTTTCCTCTGAGAAAGGACGGTTTACCCGTGTTGCCTTTTTTGTTTGCAAGAGCGAAATTCAGCCAATGCAACTGGGAATTTGAGGTAATACTATAAACAGCTGTACAACTGACAGTAATCCAATTCTACTATCAATCTCAATGTTCAGATTTTGTGGTGAGGCCACTATCGAGCTCCGTATGCGTTGTATGTGTTGGCTGCTACTATGAGACACCTTTTACTTGATAAGTAGCAAGACAGCTCTCCTAATAATAGAGTATTTTCCGCAGAGGAGTTAATGCAGCTGATCAACGAGGGAGCTAAGATCTCATTCGGTTCATTCAATTCAATCTTGTAATTAGTTCTGTGTGTAATTGCCACAAACGTGTCATGGGACTGTACACAATCTGCACTTGTCTGTTTCGATATTGCATTTCGGTTTGACACCGCATCGCCCCGTCTCCATATCTTCTCACTATTTTCCTTTGTGTTCTTTTTTTAAATTTCATTTGGGGATCCTTTCCGTCTCTTTCTTTTATCCTAATGTTTCTGAGGGCTACTTTCCCATTCGCTACGTTGGTCCTCCCACTTCCACACTCCTTCCATACCCGGGTGTATTTCGTTTTCTCTCGTACTCTCTTTCAGTGATGGAGTTAAATACTTCCCCTCCCTCTCTCCACCCTTGCTTCATTGCCTTTTCCTTGAGGGTCCTTTAAACCCACCCCTCTGTCGTCTCCCCCTTATTGGCTGTCATTCTCCCACCTTACACCCATCCTTTCATCTCAATCTCTCCCAATGTGATTTGGGTAGAGGCTCCCATCTTCCCCTTATCCCTCAATCCTTTTCTTCTTCCTTCTGAAATTCTCTGAGGCCTCATTCCTACCTTAAAAATTGCCCGTTCCTCCCTTTTGGCTTTATTCGTCCCTCGAACTATTAGTTCCTCCTCCCCATCCATCTCCCCCCCCCATTCACCCGTGGCTGCTATCTTCCTCAATCCTTCAGATTACACCCGTACACGGTTTTTCATATTTCCAATCTTCTTTCCATCTGCCTGACTTCCCTGTTGTCTTCCTGCCATATGGCTAGCCCCCTTTAACCCCTTCTCAATACCACTTACAGCAACACACCATCTCATCTGAGGGGGAAACCACATTCGGACCCTGCATTACTGCGGAGTGCAAAACAAACGCTAATAACGTCATGATGGCAGTCGCTCCCCGACGTCTGCTCCCCTTCTCTCATTCCCTCATACTGTCACTGCTGCAGCAACCTCCCCAACACATAAATGTTTCATCGGCCTTTTTACTGGGAAATAGAGAGCAGTTGACTTTGGATTCATGTCAGCAAAATGTGGGAACAGCGCAGTAGTAGTATTGTACATGCAAGTACACAAAGTATTAAAACCCAAGCCACACTGTCATGTTTTGGAAAAAACAAGACTTCCTTTTGGTGAATCCATCGACCTCGGACTCATTTCCTCCTTGGTTCCGTCTCTCCTCCTCTCTGCCTGTTGGAAGTGTCTACAGTAGTACTCCATCTTTCTTTCCGCCAGGCCTGCAGCCGCTGCTTACAAATTGGCTCACGGCGCATATAAACAGTGAGCGGAGATTGGCAGCTTGGCCAACTCTGTTCACCTCATTTTCGCAGTTGTAAGACGGGGTGTGGCAGCGGCCTCCTAAATAATTTGTGAGAACAAGAACACCATTGCAGCCCTCAACCTCCACTCGGCTCTTCATAAAAGTTTGATTGGTTTTCTTACTCCGCCAGCGTGCTGAGTAAACCCGGACGGTGAAGTGTGAAGGGATCTCATACTTAATGCAATATGACATTGCTTACTGAAGGTGTAAACGTTGCTTGAAATTAAAAATAACACATCCCATCAAGACCCTCTGTTACTTTATCAGACGTGTACGTTAATGCTGTTGCTGTGTTCAGAGTCTAACGCTATTTTCTACATGTGATCGTGTTCCAAAATCCCTTCCATCGCCCCAATGTTCATGCGCTGGTTCTCCCATGTGCACTGACTACGCACCTGTTGGGTTTAAGTGTCATACTGAGCTGGAGATGCATTATTAACTCCCCTGTACCCCTTCATCCGTCTCCCCATTCATCCTTTCCCTTGAGCTATCCCACCCGTCCATGGACATGGGGAACAGTTGCACTACTGAAGTCTCATGCTGTAATGGATAAATATTTAAGGCGTTTTGCATAAAACAGATGAGAACAGTTACTTACTGGCAAGGCTACTGTAAAAGCAGCATTTCATCACATTGGTTCCTAGTTCCTATTAAGAGACGTGTGTTGCAAAGTTGAACTGACCTGTAGATGAGGGTCTCGTCGACGGTGCAGTTGTACTGTATCTGATACATCCAGACGACGTAAGCTGTGGACAAATGCCCCAAATCCCATCGGACCTGAGCTGAGGTTGACGTAACGCTTTGTACTCCAACCATCCTCCCTTCCTCCTCGTCCCCCTCGTCGTCCTCCATGCTCCCTCCATCGGGCCTCCCCCCTTCGGAGGCCCTGTCTCCCTCATCGTCCTCCCCTGCTCTTCTCCCATCCTCCACCTCTCCTCCACGTCCTGCGCCGTTGTTAATCCCTCCGTTTTTCCCCGTGCTGATATCCGAGGAGCCCGGATCGGTCCGTAAAATCCCATTGGTCACGTTCCTGTTGTTTTTGCCGTTCACGTTGTTATTCCCTGTGTTTCCGCCTGCTCCGCCCCGGTGAGGCAAGGGGATTATTTTCAGGTCTACAGCTGCAGTCGCTTCACCCGCCGCGTTCATTGCAATACACGTGTATGCCCCGTCGTCCCGGGCCACCGTTACCAAGATATCCAAAGTCCCGTTGCTGAAGGAGCTGGTCCGGGACGAATTGGCAACGATGCGGTCGTCTGGTGAAACCCAGTGGATGACTGGTTCGGGGTCGCCAATGGCCCGGCATTTCAGCGTGGCCCGCTGGCCCTCCAGCACCCACAGCTTGTGAGTGTGTCGGGTGATGAGAGGTGGTTCACAGGTGAACTCCTCCTCAGGAATCGCCCAGAAATATCTGTGAGACAAAGAGGGATGAAGCCAGTGAGTAAGAGAGAGAGAGAGAGCGCAGAATCACCTTTCTGGCTAAGTACAGGAATCTGTCTTCCTTTATCCCTCCGAGGTTGGTTTGGCAGATTAATGTGGTACATTAGCCTAAAGATCTATGCGGTCTTGTCTATCAATTTTAGGGTAAAGTTCAGTAGCGCACAAAAGTCTGTACAATTTCCTAATGCGACTCGCACAAAAGACGACTAAGCAAAGAGTAATTAATGCTGACAGCAATGACAGATGACGACGACAGATGCTCATTTTCCTCCTCAATCCTTTGTTTTCACTCCATAATGTTGGTTACAGGTTTAGACCGGAAAATTCTGGCAGAGCGGGGAGAGTGAGTCTTTGTTCAGAAAGCTCTAGTCCTTGAGGCCTACTTGTCCTGTGAGGTTGTTTTTTTTAGTATCTCCAGCTCTGTTCTTGTACACTTGGTGATCCAATTAAGATATCATTCAATGCGAGACCCTTAATTGGATTTGTGCAAAAACAGACTTGCAGTACAGATTGGCCTTGAGACGAGGTTGGGAAGCTTTGATGTGTGATGTTCAGTTCGTCATTCTGTAACTGCTCTTTTGCTTCCCCTGACATTGGAGAAGGCCTCGCTGATTAAACGCATCAGGATTATTTTAGTTTAAACTGAGTAGGTTAGACAGACGGTACATTGACCAAAGGAGGATGTTTACCTTGCAGCCAAGTGAGGCGGAGTGGCACACGTCTCCATGTCGTCCCCACGGATAAGCCGCCGTAACCACAGCAGTTCACAATTGCAGTGCAGCGGGTTCCCGCCAAAATTTAAGCTTGTGATAGCATTGTAGGGGGTGGGACTTATTGCACCCGTCTGGGACCTGAAGATGAGAGTAGAAAGAGAGCCATCAGTTCACTTTCACAAATTTGGAAGCGTTAAAAATGAGATGCTTTACTCTTGATCGGTTTGACTTGTAGAGGGAAACCAATCTATTTTGAACTAAGTCTATAAGCGTATCTCACCTCATGCTTTACAATTTAAAATGTTAATCCGTTTGCGCACCAAATCCAAATAGCAGAAATATCTCGTTAACATTTTTAATCAACATTTCTTCCTTTTCCAACTAGTCAAGGTTTAGATTCTTCGTCATTTTGCCCTTGATTTGTAAAATTGCATCAGTTTTTCCTCTTTATTGCTATTTAATTGTTTCGGATTCAAAGGGAACGTTTAAAGGAAAGGAAATAATTATGCCACGAAGTGAGCTCGTAGATTTAACAAGTTAACAAGAGCTTTTTGCTCAAAATGAGAGAAACAAACAATTTAGAAAATGGTCCACAGCAGGTGGTCCAATCCTACCCAGGAGCAATACTAAGCAGCAGTGCTGTTTATAAGCTACGCGCATCTGGCCTATGCAAATTGAAAATGGAACAATTTGCCAGAATGAAGGATGAAAACAGGACTCGGTAAAGTTCACCTAGGTAGGTTTCTAAAGACCGGTGCGGTAAGACAGTATCACTGTGTAGTAGGTTGAACACCTGTATACATTTCCAAAGGCACATTGCTGGTAAACACAGCAGAAGTGTAAGGCTGCAGTACGGAACTTTCCAAGGTTACAAACGGAGATAAAGACCTCACATAGGTAGATTTAGACAACAGTGTCTAATGAAGCTCAGTCAGCGTGAGCTATAATGAAAAAAAGAAGATCGAGAGAGAAGGAGAAGGAGAAAGCAATCTTAACTGTAGAATGGCGTACTTAAGACGCTGTTTTTAGAAGCAATCAGGTTTGGATTTAAATTTGAATACATCGAGCTGTGTGGGGGGAAAAAAAGTAAAAAAAAAAAACAAGAGGATGAAAGAATAATTGTAACTTTCTTTTGACAGCAGGCCTAATTTGAAAAAACATCATCATGTAGTGCTGGTCTTGACAACATATTCTCTCGACACTTCCCGTACGTTACTCTTTACTTTGCCCCCCCCCCCCCCCCCCCTCATTGCTACTACTTGCCATCAATCAAGTGGGCACAAGAGGCCTGTACGGTCCTTATTTATTCACTAGCTTTCTTTGCCACGAAGCCACCACGTCTTTAGAGAAGCATAACAGAAGAAGCTTATGAGCTACCTTGCAAATAGTGGATCAGGAGGCAGAGTTCGCAGCCTGTTGGAGGTCATATCCAGCCTCGCGAGCTTGTACAGCTCTCCAAAGACTCCCTCTGCGATGTATTCTATCAGGTTATGGTCCAGGTTGAGAGTGTGCAGACTGGCCATGTTCTGAATGGACTCCCATGGTACCCTGCAGCAATGAAATAAAGGGTTGTGTTAGAGATTCATCGAATAAAAGGACATTGTGTGCCAAGATGAGATGTTCATTGTTTAAAAGTGGATGAATTAGAGAATATCTCTTGATAGTAATGGCTGCTGTGGAGACCGGTCCACCACCCTGCTGTGTGTGCCACTATTATCAGTCAAAGTTTGCGCTCCATGTTCTGAGCACATCTCTCGTGTTGCTCTGCAGCAAATGGGAATGAGCAAAGACTAATTACAGGTGACATCAATGATAAAACCTACAACAGCAGATGCTCCTTTTCCCCTCTCAATCTTTCTCTTTTACTGGGTGTCAGTAGTCCCATCTGTGACCCATTGCTGCAGTCATTCACTACTCCTTTCGTGCATTCATTCGCTGAAGCACTGTTTTTGCTCCAAACCAACGAATGAGAACCAGCGGCATAGGATACATGTGCCACTGGTTACACTTTGTACCCTAGTCAACCGGAGTGTCCCTTAAACTCGTCTTACAAACAGATCTTGATACAGAACAGCAGTCACATGTAGGCAGCGCAGAAGCCAACCGATAATTAGGTCAAAGACTAGTCGGCCGTTGCCATCCTTGCTGCATTGCGCAACACTAGTGTCCCAGAAAGTTAACACCATGGGCTCCAGATTTGCTCCGTAAAAGCAGTATTTGAACAAATCTAAGCTGCAGGAGACGCTAAGCAGCCATAAGTTCCCTCCACACCTGGACTTGATAAGGAAGAATCTGTGATGTAGGCTCACTTTGAACCTGTCTGTAAAGACTCCAACAACAAAGAGCAAACAGCAGTTGCTGTTGTGTGCATCATTAAGACTCTTCACTGCTTTCTTATGGTCGGTGGAGGTTGGACAGAGGCCAGAGAGCTCCTGGAAACGTCCTAATCAGAACTGACAGCCAGAAGCTGCTGAATTCAACAATGCAGCGAGGGAATGTGAAGAGGGGAATGGGGGCTCGATAGAGAATATCATCATTGTTCTGACTTATTATTCAGTGCAGAGGAATGGCGTCTCCATTGTGCTGGACAGAGACGAGTAGAATACCACACGGTGCACTAGGAGGAAGCATATAGAGTAGCTGAAGCGATGCACGCTCCTACACAGCGGGGTGTGGTATGTTTCCACTGAACAAAGCAGAACGGAGTGCATTGTGTGATCACAACGGAGGCAAACGCTTACTTCCTGAGGTTATTGTAGGACATGTCGAGGTCTTCCAGTGTGAGCAGGAAGTCGTCAAACGCCTGGACGGAGACTTTGACCAGCTGGTTGTTGTTGATGATCAGGTGTTGCAGATTGACCAAACCTGCGAGGTCCCTGGGTCCAAGTGATGTCAATCGATTACCTGGAAACACAAATATGAGTAATACTACTGAAAGGTTTAAATTCAGTGCTTATAATGGGATTCCGGGTTCGGCTCACCATCCAGATGCAGCGAGCGCAAACTCTCCAGGTCGCCGAAAGTCATCGGGCGGATCAGGTGGATGGTGTTCCTCGACAGAGTCAGATCAACCAATCCCGACATGTTGACAAAGTCGATCCCGCCCACCTCCGTGATGAAGTTGTCGGCCAGTCGCAGCTCCACGGTGCGGCGGTCGACGTGCGAGGGCACAAACAGGAGGCCCTTGTCGGCGCAGAGCGTGCTGAGCGCCTCTGAGAGGTTCCGACACACGCAGTGGAAGGGGCAGGCCGAGACCATGCCCCACGTCTCCCCTGCTCCGATCAGAGAAGGCAGCAGGCAGCATGTGACCAGAGTCAGCCAGTGAAAGGCCGGGAAAGGGACGGGGTCGGGAAGGGTTCTTTTCGTGGCCCCGGGGCACGCGCAGTGGACGAGATGGGATGAGGCGGGCAGAGATGAGACGACGAGAGGGGGGAGGAGCGAGAGGATGGATGGAGGGAAGGGGGTGGTGGAGCGCTCTGCCCTCTGTTCGGGGTGGAGGTGCGTGTGGGGCAGGTGTTTCTGTCTGCGGGGATTGAAGAATGGGGGGACAGGCATGGTAGAATGCCTGGCGATCCACAGACCTGGAGGGACACAAAGAGGGAAACAAAGAGCAGAAATGTGTTTAAGACTCGTTCCCTGGTCAGAAATAGTTTTTTAAAGAGATGTCTGAAGTGTGTTTTGCTGTCTTCCACCCACTCTGACTAGACAGAGCTGGAGCGAGAGCCTGCCCTACACACACACGTGTGCTCGTGTGGGCTCCTCTTAAATGAGTGCCACTCTGCACGAATGCCCACTTGGTGCTTCGTAGCACACAAATAATCTATATTGAGGAATGGCGGACGCCCCTGCAACGAGAACACCTTCTTGAATGTACACTTTCGCAAGAACCTCTTCACCACCGCGGCATATCGCCTAGCAACAACATGCCAAAGGACTGAACACAGCCAGTCCCCATAGAAACCGTTACCTAGAAACCTGTAGGAGAGGATTAGTGTTATGTCATCGAAACCCTCTTCTTAAGACTGCGGGGTCAGAGAATCAAACTGGGTCACCGGCCTTCATTCTGCGGCAAGACTCCCGGTAAACACACGCCCTCGTGCACACGGACATCCCTGAATACGGCTCCGTGTCGGCGAGGTATAGGGATGAGTCACTGCCGCTGATTGGCATGCGTAGTAGTTGTCATAGTAACTGTAACCTAGATACAGGCGGAGTGACAGGGAGTGTTGATAACAGTCGCAGCCCCGGTGACTAGGGAGGAGAGACGGAGACGGACAGAGACACCAGCGGCGTCGGAGAAGGACCGGTGTATCTTGGGAAAGCTCTCCGGAAACTTGAGCCTGATGTATAAGGAGACGTATAATGTGTACAACCCAATACTTTGAGTAACGCCAAGACACAAGCCTATATCATGCTGACTTTACAGGTTGACACAAATTGCTGCCTCAATGTTTTTTGCATTAGGTGTTAGCGTTGGAACTAGAAGAGGTTTTATTTTCGAACATTTATCTCAGATATCGAAGCGGCGTCGATATCAAAGCGCAGTATTTTGCACTCTCCTCCCAAATACATGGTTTGCTTTGGTCTGCATCCAAAATCACGTCCCAGTTTCTGAAACCTTCAGTCATGATAAAGAAACCCAGAGCTTTGAAATGATGATCCTCAATGTTTCCAGCGTTTAAAGCAAAGAGAAGGAAGGGAATAAGCAGCATCCCTCTTAGATGATGGGAATACATTACTTATGGATCACCGTGCGCTCCGATGAATGCTATCATTGCTTCCTTAATGCCGTGCGTTTACTTTTGAAACAGGATCTCTGGGCAGAACATAAAAGCGATGGGCTATTAGTTAAAGAGACAAAGGAAGTTTGACGGGCAGAATGGCCAGTTTGTGCCCGTTCGTATGATCTTTAATAAGCTGCAATGACTGACATGTTGGGAAACACCGCTGTAGTTGTCCATTTTTGCTACTTAACTCTTAATACTCGAGTGGCACTCTAGGGAGCTGTAATAACTACCAGGAACCTGTTGCCCTTTTCAAACCAAACCTTAAAAAACTTACTCCAACACACACACACACACACACACACCTTATGTCTGGTGTCATCGGTTCCAAAAACTGCTTGCAGCATGAGAGGGTGTGTGTGTGTGTGTGTGTGTGGGGGAGGGAGACAAAGTCACGAATGCCTGCAGTGACAGCCAGTCCCCAGGGCAGTCGAGGTTGGAAGTCGACTGCTCCTGAGCTCCCGTGGAGTCGTGCATACTAAGATGTGGAAACGCTCCGGATAAAAAGTGATATGCCGCTTAAAAAATGTGTAAACTCTGCGGCCCTAAAAAAAGGTGCTGTCGAGCAGGGCGCCCCGGTCCTGCTCGACCGGCTCCACCTCCACCGCTCTGCTCATGCTCGCTCCTCAGACAGCTTACTTTAGCTGGCGGCTCGCTGAATGTCAATACGCTCACGCGGCCTGCGCCTCTCTCCACTCCTGCATGTGACCTTTATCTTTCCTTCACCCCCCATTTCTTACCTCTTTTCCCCCTCCTTTACCCTGCCGCCCTCCTGCCCTGTCTCGCTTGTGCTTTCTCACTCTCTTAATAACTCCCTCTACCTCCCTTCTTGTTCTCTTTCTCCTCGGGAAAGCCTTCACATCCTTGTCCTTGTGCCATGCCTTAATCCCCTCTCCCCCCCCCCCCCCCCCCCCCCCCCCCCGCCCTCTTACCTCTCCTCTTCATCCTCGGACTCTATTAGTAGGGATTGCTCTTTGTTTCTCTGCCATCCATCCCCTGCCATTTATCTCTGGCTGCCGTGCTCCTCCTCCTCCTCCTCCTCCTGTTTTCTATCTGTTTCCATCCTGCCTCTCCATCTTTGCTCACCTTCCATCTTATAACCCTTTCCGCCTCGGGCTGCTCCGTACATTTTCCGCGTTTTCTCTCTCTCTCTCTCTCTCTCTCTCTCTCTCTCTCTCTCTCTCTCTCTCTCTCTCTCTCTCTCTCTCTCGTCTGCCCTTGAGGCAACCTGAGTACGACAATGTTATCAGTCACAGCTCTACCCCACCACCACCTTTTTGTCTTGTCTCTCTATCGTTTGCTGACTCTGCTGCCCTCCATGTCTCCTTGCCTCCCCTCACACACACACACACACACACACACACACACACACACACACACACACACACACACACACACACACACTCAGATCATACGTGCCACACACGTGTTTTTGTTCAATCTTCTGCCGTGCTCTGCACTATCTCCTGCCTACATCTCCCTCTCCCCTTCATCTCTTGCTCTTCCTCTATTAGGGAGCCGATCTCATTTCGAACTAGAGCAGTGCAGTACTGAAGCTCTCTGACACACACACACACACACACACACACACACACACACACACACACACACACAAGTCGTGTGTAACCGATCCATCCACTTGGTGATCGATCTGACCCAGAGAGATGGATAGCACCCTGTCCCTTTCATTTACACTCCTCCTCTTGCTCTTTCTCTTCTCTAAACATTGTCTTCGATGCCCTTTTTCTATTGTGTTCCTTGTCTTTCCCATTTAAAGGTGGCAATCAT
The DNA here is from genome assembly GCA_028022725.1 of Lycodopsis pacificus. Classification (NCBI taxonomy): domain Eukaryota; kingdom Metazoa; phylum Chordata; class Actinopteri; order Perciformes; family Zoarcidae; genus Lycodopsis; species Lycodopsis pacificus. Next base: position 7,337,842 of record CM051710.1, read on the forward strand.
ACGAGTAATTGATTTGTTGGGGGGGGGGGGGGGGGGGGGTCACTTTGTACGCTGAGGCTTTTGGTAGATACCTCAACATCAAATACACATTTTTCAATTTGAATGGATGAAAGTATTGTTTTTTTTCTATTCATCTTTCATCTTGTAAAATTTCAAAAAAAGAAGAGTTCCCACGTTCCAAGGTTACTGTATGTCTTTAGATGTCTTGGTTTGAAATATTCATGATGGCCATGATATAAAACGGAAGACATTTGCAAATCCTCACGCTGACTATTTTATATATACTTGATACTGGATATTACTGCATATCAGATTACTTAAAACTGACACATTGCTGCTTTCAATTTTCTCAGGCATTGATGGAACCACACTACCTACTTGTGTACTCTAGAATCGGGTATTGTATGTAGCTTTATCATTCTGATTTTATCTTGAAGAGGTTTTTCTTTTCCTTATCCGTCTCTTGTTTTACTGCAACGCTTGAATTTCCCCTCTGGGGGATCAATACAGTCTTATCTTACACATTGCACTGATGCAGAATACAGGTGCAGTACAGTATGCGAGTCAACCATCAGCTAGTATCTACACCTGCTGTGTGTGGTTAGCTCCACCACCATTGTAGTGTGTGTGTGTGAGAGAGAGAATTTATGTGACTTTCTCCTGCACTTAAGAAGCCTCCACTTGCTCGTAAGAGTTTGCTGCTGAATTTGCGATAAAAAGGGATCCACACACACACACACACACACACACACATCACATACATACATCACATCACAGCCGTATAGCAATCAGGCCAAAAACCCTTTGGTATCAAGTCTGGCTGAAATAATAAAAAGAGCCAGTCAATGAAAGAGATGATGGAGAGACATCACATAAAAATATCTGTACATTTGTTTAGGTTTTTGTGTTTTCAGAGCGCTCCTAGGCACAGGCTACGTACGTAAGTGTTGGCAACCGCTTAGAAAAAAATAGTTATTTCTTCCTTTTGCTCGCTCTATTTTGGGAAGCCGCTTGCTTCGCTACCCTGCGCGAACCCTCCACCCTCCAGAGAGCAAGAAGCAGGCAGTTGGAGAGAGCAGAGAGAACATGAGCTAAAAGCGTCCGTGGAAGGAGCTGCTCGGCGTAGCCCCAGTGTTGGAGCACGACTCGGGAGCTGCAGGGCTGGACCCAACCTCGCCCTGAACGTGCAAAAGTTTCTGTTTGAACGCCCACCACAGACGGGCCGAGCCCTGCTATATATGACTCGGCTAAATGTTACCTTTTGAACCCAAAACTGCGCAATTAATGGAAGCTTCAGGCGTGACTTCTAAGCTGTAATGTCTGTTTAGAAGGATCTTTGTTATTTCACGTGGAAGACCGACACTCAAAGGCTTCATTTTCGACTTGGTCTCAGTCTGTAATTCGCAGTTGACTATAATAAATGTCAGGGCCTCTTAAATGCCAGACACAACGATGGTCATAAATACTGTGTGTGTGTGTTTGCATCTAGATTTCCGAATCTGCATATCCCCGTATGCGTCTGCGCATCCTCTCCGGCACGTGCGAATGCCATTAGCCCGTAATCGACTTAAATCGACTTAGGGCACGTTGCAGTGTTTATAAACAAGGGGATTTGCATTAGCTCTCAAAAGCCACTTATCACAAGCGCAGTAATCCGCCCATCTGATTGGAGCGCGAATAGGCACACATCAAGGCCTCCATCGCAATCACTGCCAGGCCCGGTCCCCGCAGCGTCATGAAGGGGTTAACCTTCGACTACTTTGGGGTGGGACGAATGAAATTGAATGGAAACGACACGCATTGGCCCGCTGCATTGTGCGATGTGGAAATACACACAAGCTCCACTGGTACAAATACCGGGATCAAATACAGAGGCAGCCACAAACACACACAGAAATTCATTCAATCACTCCAAGGCTCCCTAGTATGCACTCTTACTCATAATCCAGGCCCTTGATATTAGGTGAGCACTTTCATACAGAAACAACTGCCAGCACACCAAAACAGTCTTCCCACACAATCATAATTATAGGGAGGCCGACACATACTCTCTCTCTCTCCTTCTCCTTCTGTCTCGCTCTCTCTCTAGGCAAGGAACAAAAGAACGCCCACATAGCCGCTCCGTGCGGCAGTCGTGTGTACTGTAAGCCCACTCATCCTTTTGATACCATCACTCCTCTGTCGTTCCTCTGTCGCAGTCTGTCCTCCACAGTCATCCAGAATACAGAAAGCACAGGGAGAGGGGTGCAACATTGGATATGGAAACGGACAACAAATGAGGGACGCAGAAATAGGCCAACTGCGTGAAATACATGGAGAGGGGAAAAGAACAGCACATGGGAGTAGACTGCACAAGATGGTGAAGGGGGGGGGGACAGTGCGAGGAGTGGAAGAAGACGACGGGAGGGAAGATGGAGTTTGAGGAGGATGGAAAGAAGGAGGGATGACGAGTCGGTGTGTATGAATGTGTGTCGTTAAGCGGATGGGCAGAGAAATATGTAAAGGCGATAAACGGGTGAAAGCCGCCATCCATCACTGTCGGAGAGAGGGATGAGGGAGGGAAGAGTGGATTTGATTGGGGAGAGGCAGAGCCGTGTCTGAACTGAGTTTGAAAAGCCGCAGAGAGACGCTGGCGTGGCTGAAGGATGGGAGTGAAAAGGTGACTAGGTAAAAGAAGTGAGAGGAGGAAAGAAAGAGGTCACCGGTCAAGAGAGTGACAGTGAAGTTGAAGTATTGGCCGGGGACATATTACGCAACACTGAAACGTTATTGCCACTATTATGGCCGAAAATCTTTCGTCAAGGCATTAAACTCTTATCAGAGGTCAGACATTTTTCATTTTTATTAAATGTCTTAAAGTCCCGGTTAAAGCGCTTCTGTGCTGTGAGTTTTCCCCAGAGAAGTAGAACATTTGAGCAAGAGGGATTTCAATCAGATCCTTCGCATGTGATTGGACCGCTAAGAAGTGGGTGGGGTCCATGAGACCATCAGGTACGGTGTTATTCGAAAGTTCTTAATATTAGTGGCACTATAATACCGGAGTTTCAGGACAAGAAACATTGAACATTGCCTAAATACATTGTTGGTGAAATGTTGCATTAGACCAGGATGTAGCTGGTTAAAGAACAAGTAAACAAGACTCAGAATCTAACCAGATGTTCAATGCCAATTTGAGTTGAATAATTCATGCACTAACAAGCATCTAAACAGGAAGTCTGCAAAGAGAACTATTCAATCGTCATGTCTGTTTTGTGTCTCTGGCTGTAAAAGTCATGTCTGAAGATCAATAGCTTTCAGGCACAGATAGCATGTGATCCTCGTCTTTTTGTCGAGTCTTTGCCCCTCAAAAAAAGAAAAGATCTGCAAATGTCAGGCATTAAGTGCTTGGTGCGTAGTGCTTTTCTTCCAATCCGTACAGTCATTGTGGACTGTACACAGCCCCCAGCTATAGGTAGGGAGTATTGATATGGAAAAAGCCCACAGAACCCCTGAGGTAAATGGTAGGAGTGAAGCAAGAGAAATCATAGAAAAAGAACTTGAGTGTGTTCTCTTTCAAATAAGAGGACTGCATTCTCCTCACAGTGGGGCTCCATAATAATAGACCTTCTGAAATACTCCACTCAACTAATTCCTCCCAAACCTCGATGTTGTTTTTGAGAGAGAAAAAGAAGCTGTGTGTGTGTGTGTGTGGGGGGAGAGAGCACAGTATACCCATCTGTATGCACCACCCTCTGTGGCTAAATCCTGTTGGAATCAATCCCATTTGGAAGATTTTGATAATTGTTTCTATTCCTGGAACATTGCACAGTCAGATTTATTTTTTTGAAGATGTTTTTGTTTTGGGCTGTTTTCTTTGGAGAAGTTCCACCTCTGCATCAGTTTATGAATTACATGCTTCTATAAAGACCTTGTTTTTGTCTCACAGATGCACATTGCACAGCTCTTAAGGAGACTGTTTAAACACAAGTTCTGGTGGTTTTCGTCAGCAGTATGAAAATCAAACGTTCTTTGCGCCTCGTGTCCAGAAAATTCCCTTTCGGGGGGACATGAGCGTTTCATCCGAGCTGAGTGAAATTGAGGCGAGTGCAGCACCTTCTTAAAAGTCATTTCTTTAGTTTATTTTTTTTACATGGCAGTACTTCAGAGGAGGTGCTGTTTGGAGTAAAAACATAAAAATTGTATTGGCGAAGGCTTTAAGTTCTGCTTTAGAAAAGGCTGCCTACTTATCTCCTTTGCACAGATAAGCAACCCCAGTCTTTAATGAACTTGAACTCAAAATTGAAGTTTAAAAATCCGAAGAACCCCAATGTCACCGTGGATTCTTTAAAAAGTACGCCGGTTTTGGAAGTCACAACCTCCTCTCTCTGATGCGTAGAAGAAACGAAGTGAGCGCAGCCAATAAAGGCTCTGTTTCATCTTCCTTGTTTTTGCATCATCGTGAGTTTATTTCTTATATTATCTATTTCAAAAGCTTAAACCCCGTCTAACTATTACTAAAGCAAGCCAGGCTCCTGTTTCCACCCCCCTCTACGAGCGAGCAGCTCACAGACTTTGCTCAGCCTTCGTGCTATATCTGTGGCAGCCAATCTCCCGCTCCTTGCTGAGCTTTTGTAATTTTGTTTCCTCCCTTCTTAGAAATCCCGCACGGCTGCACAGCTCGGGGATCAAATTTTCTGGGAGGTAAATTGAATTGGCAAACCATGGAGGTGACAATGATTTTTTTTCCCCGCCGCCCTTCATTGGCTCAGATTGTGCCAGGGAGCGGCCCTAACGTGATCCGTTACGAAGCTCTCTGTGAAATCTGGAAGTGTGATCCACTATTTGGTCTTTAACTGCTGGAAGATCGGTGTTCTGTGTACGTGTTGATAGAAGTATACTGTGCTGCGTTGGTTTGCACGGGAACCTTTTTATTCTTTTGTTCCTTTTACCTTGTAATCCCTCACTGTCAATGTCAACATGATCTGTTTTGAAAGTCTGTAAACTACAGCAGTGCTTTCTTTCTATACGTCTGCATTAGTCTTATAGATGGATCCAGCGGAACAGCTGAAAGAACTGAGCACATGAAGTGCTGTCGCACCGCTCTACCGGGATGCCTTTTAATACTTGGACGGGACTCATCTTTCATTGGTGGGAGAGCTGTCACGTTGGTGCCAGAGCGGCGGCTCAATACCGCTCTGTTTTGATGCTCCTTTACTCCAGATGGCAATAGCACAGTTGCATCTGATTAAATTGCACAGTGACGTGGTTTAAGATGGGGGGGGGCCGATTAACTTACTATTTAATTAATAGTTGACAGTCTTTGTGTTTGCCACATGCTCTTCTTTTGATGCACATTCCACACTGTGCTGAGTGTAACCGTGACATCTGTATGGATTGGCATCCTCTATGTACTCGCAAGCTTTTTTATCGGTATTTTACCGACGCATCAGACGAAAATGATGAGAGGGGGGGGGGGGGGGGTCGCTCCAAGTGATGATCCTACAAAGACAATTTCCTCTCATATTTTTAGAGGCTGAATATTGGACGTGTATCGTGCAATTTATTACAGATGCATGTTGACTACTCCAGTCAGACTTCAAGGGAGAAGCGGATGTGGACCTAGTCCAACTCGTGACAGTCCCACCTGTGAGTCTGGTGCCTCTCCCGCTGTCTGCATCAGCCTGTGTCTGATTAGAAAGTGAATCAGACTTTCTAATTATGTCCCCGTCCCGTAAAAATGCGACGTGCCCCAGCCTATCCAAACGCTTGGGAGTATGAAGCATCCAATCTATTTGAGTTCAGTCCCACGAAATATTCTTATTCAGTTTGAGGCTTTGAGGTTTTGTGTCGGTTGAATGTGAAAAGGTTTGGTGGTGTTTGTGTGTGGGGGTGTGGGTGCTCTGCAGTCAGCAAAGGGTCGAGGCTTCGACTTGAACTCCTTCCCTTTCTCATCCTCACTCACAAACGTGGGCGCACATACGGATGCTTAAACACAGTTCTGCTCACGCACGTGCATTTCTTTGCATGGCACACACACGATAACAAGTGTTGCAAACTGACTGGCCTGCCACTCACTCACCCCGAACATCCTGCGCTTGCAGTTTTGTGTGTCGCTCTTCTCCCTATAAAGATAATGTCTGTTCCACCCCCGTCCCTCTTCGGTCTCCTGTACCAGCCTTTCCTGCAACGGCGACACATTGTGTGTGTGTTGTGTGCACCTTTACATAGCTGCGGCCAATCAACGGCGGGAAAAAAAAAATTTGCAATCCGCCGCAAACGCCGGTCGAACGAGCCACGCACAAACACATCGCTGCTGATCTGTCAATAGCTCCCGCCCAATCAGAAGCCCTGCGGCAGCAATTATATTGACCCTGATTGGCTGACACAACAGGATGCGGCATGACAGTGTTTGTGTGCACGTGTTTGTGTGTGTGTGTGTGTGTGTGCGCAAGTGGCAGATTGTTGATCCAGCAGGGTTCCTAGATTTCTAAGGGGGAATCCTGCGTAAGAGAGCAGTTGGCCAATCAGCGCTCTGCATCCAGCACAGTGGGATAAGGACATGCCAACCAGGCCTCTGAGTCAAAGTGATGGATGTATTGATTAATGCTACACAAGCATGCACGTACACACAGACTGTATCTGTATTGCTCTTGCATGCGTTCCTCTATCTCACCCCCTCTATGAAACACAACCACGTAGGGTATAGGCTAGGGATAGGAACTGATAATAACGTGGTTAAGGCCTATTGGTATCACGCTTGTTTGATCACAGCGGCTACTCTCAACCATAATGAATCACAAACTGCACTGTAACTCACCACAAAGCGCTTTTTTTTCCCCCCTTCCTGACGTGAAGACACTAATAAAGCTACACAACACTGCGCCGCAATGAGCCTGCAGGGAGAGACTGGTGTCCCTTGAGTTTGTTTATTGCTACGTCTCATATATTCTGATGCTTTAGCGCCGCTGATGCAGGCGGGGACGCTCCGTGCGTTCCGCTGTCAAACTTTTAGACTCATGCATGTTGCAGACGAGGCACTACAAGCCGGTCGTCTTCCGACAGTCGTCGCCCACGCGGTATTCCGCATCATGATTCACTCGAACATCTACAACCCGCTGCATCTGTTGCGCACGGGTTGTAATGCCGACGAAACACCTGCGAGTCACAGAAGTGGTTGGTTTGTGTGCCGTTGAGCTGGTGCCAATGTGCGTGGCAAGGGTTCTTACAAACCACCTTTGTGAGCTGTCTCGCTGAAATGTTCAGTTACTCGCTCTCGAAGGTTTTACGTCTAAAAAAAATCCATTTGCCGTGTCCAACCTCTCGCGACGCAGCATTTGCTGCTTTTATCAGTTTTATGTAATTTAGAAACAAAATGTTTGTGCAGGACTGCACTGAATATCAACTTAAAGACATCATACTGTGACATTTTATTGATTCATAATAGCAATAGATTCAGGAATTCTAAACAGATCCATGAATAACGAAGCCCCTCCATGAAGAGTACAGTAAAGCCTTTGCATGATGCATTTTACACGCAGAGCGGCGTAGCCGAGCAGCATGTCGCCCGTGCTCGGATGGGACGCGTGGCTGTCGGTGTTCACTCCTCTGATACGACTGAACACTTCAAAGTTTGGTGTAAATCCGCGCCCCTCTTTTCCCTCCATCTCCAGAGGGGGTTTCCACAAAGCAGGATTAGGAAGTTAGCCAGATAACTTTGAAAAAGTACTTTGTATTTCGTAAGCAATTCTCCGTCTGCATTGCTTAATGGTTTTTTCGACTCACCTAATATCGAGATGTAGTTTCATAGATTCATATCAGTATCACCAGGAGAACGGAGGAATCCTTTACAGATATGTGGGCAGCTTTCCTACAAGGGCTCAGGAATCCTGAAATGAGTTTTTCCTAAACCAGCAGATACCTCCACCTCCATCTTCCCTCGCCTCATCTCATCCCTCTCTTCCTCTTCATGCTCTCTTTCATCCCTCATCTCCCACTTGTGTCACTCTGTTGTGTGACTCCCCTCTAATCCCCCCCCCTCCCTGTCGCCTCCCACACACACACACACACACTCTTTCACAGTTGGCTCTCCCCCATTTCGTCCTCCCTCCCCCCTGTATCTGCTGCCTCCCCCCCAAAACCATCCCTCCGTCTGTCTCCGGCGGTTGCCGTGGTTACAGTTTGCTCTGCTCATCAGGCGCCCGCTGTGCCTAAACAGACTGTCAACAGTTTAATTACTCATCCTTTCATCCCTGTCTATCCATGCTCGTGCACTATACGCTTGCGCTTGTTGCCTCCACCTCTCAGTCCGCTCCTCCCCTCCGTGACAAACTCTTTATCTCTCCTTCCATCTTTTTCTTCCTCTCATCCTCATTCCTCTCCCGTCCCGTCTTTTCCTACCATGTCATGTCTGATTACTCACCCTTTTCAACATTCCACCGCGTTGCAGTTTTATTCCATTCATTCATCCATCTCTCTATCCGACAGCGTGCCACCGCTTTATTAGCGTAGTTTTCTCTTTCAGACATAGTTATTCCTCTATTCCCTCACCCCCCTCTTATCATCCACCTCAAGTGTCATCGCTCGGCTTTTCATTCTTCATTAGTCGGTCTCTCTCCATCCTCTTGAGTGTTCCTCCCTATCTCAAGCAGCCAGTCTTGTAATTACTCCTCCTCATCACGCTATCGTTCCATACCTCTCTTTCCATCACCCACCATTCGGTTCCTCAGCTGTTGACACCGGGCTGATGTCTCGTCCTTTTTCGCTTCCCTCCCTCTGCCATTTGTCATCCACCCATCAAATGCCACCTTTCTGACAGTGGGCCACGACGTCTACCTTGTTTCTGGGTTTCAAATCTTCCCCAGGTTTGAGCATCGGAAGGGTGTGTGGCGTCCTACATCTATCACGGCTTTGATGTCTTTTCATGTCTTTCTTCCTTCTTTCATTCATCCGCAGTCCCTGCAGCTATTGCCCTCGGGATTTGGTTGGTCACTATTTTCTGAACACTTCATAAATCGGCCTCTCATTTGTTCATTTTATCTTTTAATTCCTAAACTGGCGTTCGCTAAACCCCTGCCAAGACAGCTAATGGTCAATCACAGCGTAGCAACAGTGAGTAGGTGAAGCAGGTCTGTCGAGCTTTTTCCTTCTCCGAATGCTGGACCTCCAGTGAGAGCAGGACTCTGCATCTTTAGAGTTTACATGATGTTTTCCTTCTTTTTAACCCAAGAGCAAAAGTAGATTAATGGATTACGTTAGTCTGTTCTAACGTAAAATGGAAAAGATAGTTTGTCAGACTAACAAGCTCATTATGGTAGCAACCAGCATTACCTCCAAGGCCAGCAGCATTACGTAACGCATTCTTTTGCGGTGCACAAAGACGCCGGGCCTGGATGCCCCCCCCCCCAATCCAAGTACGTAAGCTCGACGAAGACTTTCAGCCATGCACCATGTGTGTAGTCATCAAGTGCACATTTAAGATCCCTGCTGCAGGATTCTGTTTTTAAAACAAAGGCGGAAGCATCAAAAAGTCTGCTGAAGAGGTTGTTTTCAAGCGACTCAGGGAGCTAACGTGAGCTTAATTAGCTCACTAGCAACAGCTGATGAAACCGGCCTGTGACGGCTGCAAAACCGGCGGTGGAAATGAGAAGCCTGATTATGTCTGGAATTAAGGACCCATTATTTCCAAAGAAATTCGATGATAAATCAAAAGAGAAAGCTTAGCAATGGGTAGCAACAGCAACTGAGGAGGGAGGGGCTTAGCAGAGGGTCAACTCATTGATCTGCAATCTTTTTACTCCCTTGCCTTTTTGTTTTCCTTCATTCACTTGCCGGTCTGCTCATGGTGGCGAGGCTCCTACTTTGAACAGTGAGCATCCCATCTGTTCGTGCGTCGTCCTCGCTGTAGCCTCAGAATGACAGACACGCGTGCTTAACAACGAGATGATGTAGAGGATGTTCTTGTTGTTTCACTCTTTGAACCATGTGACACTCGCCTGCTCTGTATTCTTCTGACTATCACTAGCGGGAGAGTGAATCCATAGGCCTCTTTGTCGCACTTCAAGAAAAGATAAAGTAAATCGGTCTTTTTTGTTGTTGTCAGAAATAGAGCTGACCCTGTTCAAAGCGAGAGTCAAAACTGCTGTTAGCGATCAACAGCGCTAGTAATGAGCCCTGTCTCAGTTATTTCATAGAAATAGTTTCTTGTATTGTTTTCCGGGCTGATTAATGTTCCTCTAAGGTAGAGTTTCACTTTTCCCCCTAAGTTGGGCTTCATAATTGGCATGTCTATTACATGGAGAAGCCCCATAGTACACTGTACTGCCCTTGTGGTTCTGTCTCTAAATAGCTCATTACTGGTGTTGGTGATCTTGCACAGACTGTTTGGGGTCATGAAAGACTAATTGTAGCCAGTGGTGATAGTAGAAGGCTCCATAACGACGGCCATCTGTCATTTCTAATTATTGCTTCCTCATCTATCGTTCTATTTTTATCTCCCAACAGTAAATCACCATTAATGTATCATCTTAGCCTCTTTCTAACCTGTATCATCTTGTCACTCATCATTCTAGATCTCTTAGTCTTATTGTCTGTCTCACTTTTCATCTCATCATCAATCAATCCTTCAGTCTCTTATTTTCTTCTCAATGTTATTTCCTGCTCCTTTTGTAATTTCTCTCCCCTTTCCCCAATCTATACCACTTTATTCCCCGTGTCCTCCATTCGCCTGTCTCTCGTTTTTCCTCGTCACTTGAAGAAGTCCATCACTGCGTCTCACTTCAGCCCTGCAATCCCTTCATCTGACCTCTCTAAGCCCTCGGTGCCCATCAACTGTGTCGGCCCCATCCTCCCCTTCTCCCCTTTCCATTTCCTCCTCCCTCTCACACTTTCCCTCTCCTCCCGTCTCCATTTCTTTCTCCTCGCCCTCTCATCCTCCCATATATCCACTCAGTCGGTCTGATCTCCTGTGTCAGTGTGCCAAATCTGTGTATGTGTGCGCGCTCAGCTCAGACACAGCTTATGTAAAAAGCCTCAAACGAAGGGAGGCTAGAGCTATATCCGCACACACTCTCACCGGGATGCGCACACACACACGACACGCCAGGTGAGATTACATAAAGGCGAGGTGATGAAAGCCAAGCTAAAACGCACCTCGCAAGTAATCTGATACGGGACAGCTGGCTGACACTCGCACACAGAAACACACTCGGGAAGAGAGATTCTCAGTGGAGTAGAGGTATGTAGAGCAAAAGGAGAAATGGGGACTTGGAGGTGTAGAGGGATGAGAGAAGAAAAGCATACAATGTAGGAGATTTGAGTTTGTGCATTCTTCTCCGTGCTTAGTTTGACAGTTGTCGAGAGAGAGAGAGAGAGAGAGAGAGAGAGAGAGAGAGAGAGAGAGAGAGAGAGAGAGAGAGAGAGAGAGAGAGAGAGAGAGAGAGAGAGAGAGAGAGAGAGAGAGAGAGAGAGAGAGAGAGAGAGAGAGAGAGAGAGAGAGAGAGAGAGCGAGAGCGAGCTGGTGTTCACCGCAATGATGTGCTAAATGATTCAGCACAAGAGAGCTAACCATGCAAACATGGATTCACCTTTACTTTCGAACGTATGCCAACAGTGTGTGTGTGTTTCAGAACTGCGTGGACGTTACCTTTTCCGTCTGTGCGGCTCTGTAATCCGAATCAGCGCCACATGTTATCCAGGTTTTTATGTGTGGGTGCGTTTGTGTGTGTCAGTGCTTAGCACAGATCTCGCCCCCAGGTGTTCCTCCTTGTGTTGGCCCAGCAGAAGAGGGGTGTTTGGGAGGGGGTGGGTAGGGGGGTATGTGTTTGTGCTGAAACCTGTCCTACTCCCTTTCAGACACACAGGAACCCACACATCATCAAAAGGAGGCGGATGTAGGTCAGTGTCAGAAAACCAGAGAGTTGCAGAAATCCCAATCCGACAATATCCTCTTAGGCTCCGATAGATGAAGAAAAACCTGGAAAATCCAGAATTACTCGCTCGATCCCGGCGTGGTACTTCCGAAATAGAGACCTTAGTGGGAGAATCCAAGAATCCACTTTGCCTGAAATCCTATTGATGGCGTTCTGATATGATTTCCACATGGCTGTATTCAACGTCTCTCTCTGTAAGTGGAGCAGTTCAAATCGACAGAGAATAGGAATCCTGGAGTCGGCGGTGATCCTCACCTCCTTCCCCCACCTTCTCTCACGCCCTCTCTCCTTTTTGTGTTCCTCCCCCCTCACTCATACAGCTCTATCTCTTCTTATTTGTTCATCTGGCTGTCTGGCTTCCTCCCCTATTGCTTCATTCTTTCACACAGATTGTTTCCCCCCCATCCTCTCTCTCTTTCTCTCTCTCTCTCTCTCTCTCATCCCTGACTTCCCGGAGTGATTTCCAGGGTGTGTCACTGTCGATCACGGTGCGATCCGTTGTCTGTCCTCCCACGTTGAATCAGTTGTTCATTGATGACCTTGGAGGGTGGCGCAGAGAGGGAGCTATGGAGGGAGGGATGGCTAGAAACCTGCAAAAGAGGAGAAACATAGCGAGTGTGAAGAGAATGAACTGCCTGCACTGTACATGTGTCCCACTAATGCCGTCTGCTCCCTCGTCGTGTGCACTCACATGAATCACACAAACATCAGATGGAGTCCATTATCACTTTTATGCCTCATCCCACCCTGACCTTCTCTTCCCCCCCAGATATCTACATCCATTCCCCTTTCCACCACTTTCGGCCGTATCGTTCACTCCTCCCAAATGGCTTTTTATACAACACCCTCCCCACCTTGCCGCCCCACTCTTTTCCTCCTCTCTGTCTCCCCCCGTGCCTCTCTCCCGAGCCTCTCTCCCGCTCACCTGTCTGTCAAAGAGAATCAATAGTTCTGAGACCCCCTTAACGCCTTTCAGCAGGCTGGATTGTCTTTCATGCACACACACACACACACACAAACACTCTCAGGACCACCAAGCGCACGCACGCACAGCACATTCACGCGTGCTTGAACACACACCATCTCCATCGTTGCTGCCACCACACACACACACACACACACACACACACACACACACGCACACGCATTAAGTAGTCATGCAGTGATACTCTCCTGCAAGCACACACAGCCTGTGCATCCCTCTCTCGCTCTCTTTTCCAGTCACACACACACACACACACACACACACACAGTCTAATGAAACAACTGGGCTATTGATCAGCGCCATGAATGTCACAGTTCAAAAGTCAAACACACACATGCACACACACACACACTTGCTTGCCTGTCAATCAAACTCCATAGCCGACACCTTTAAGAAGACAATCTCATTACCTTGCTCTAAAGCTGTGCGCTCACTGTGTGTGTGTGTGTGTGCATGTGTGAGTGTGTACGTGTACATTAGTGCAGCTGCTACATATATGCAGCCTCTCTGCCGGATTTCTTTTTTTCTTCCTGAAAATCTGTGATTGCATTTTCCGTCTGTTCATTCCTGCTTCTCCGCCTTCTCCTCCTCCGGTGTTCACTTTGCCACTTCAAATGCACAACACAGCTTCTCGGTGTCTTTTTATTCATTTTTTTCAAGTCTCCTTCTGGTTCTTTCACCTTTACTTCACATTTTTTTTAATCTTTCCCCCCCCGTTAGATGAAAAGGTGGAATTACTAACCTTGTTTTCCAGATCACTCCATCGCGACTCCTGGAACCGTCACATCTCCCTGTCTACGCGGCTCTCTCTCTATATCAGCTCCGTGGAAAAACACCCATCTCTCTCTCTCTCTCTTTCTCTCTCTCTCTCCCTCTCTATCGCGCACTGTCTATCCCCCTCACTCGGTCTCGACAGCTGCAGCGCTCTGTCTGCCTCCTCTGTCGCTCTTCCGTCAGGCTGTAGGCTGATTGAATTTTAAGTCATGTTAATCCCACAGAACAGGTACTGAATGAAGGAGGGGACACTGCAATAAAGAAGAGAGAGAGAGAGAGCAAAAATAGCAGAATGCAGGGAGTAAGCTGCCTTGTATTTTTAGAAATCTCCTCTCTCCTTCAGGGTGGTTTTCTCCAGTTTCTTTTTCTCCCCTTCACTTGTCCTGCCTCCTAGTCACTTCCCTTCATCTATCCATTGTATCCTCTTGCTTTTCCCTTGATTCTTTTGGCTTTCTTTGTCCTTATCTCGTAGAGAAGAGTGTGTTATCTGGCTCCGTCTGTGGCAAGAAACGGACTGAGGGAGAGAGAGAGAGAAGAGAGAGAGAGAGATAGAGGGAGTCATGAAGATGAGGAGCCAGAGAGAGAGAGAGAGAGGGGAGGGGTGGGGGGGGGCTGGATGGAGGAGAGAGCTCTTTACTCAAGTATTTTACTTAAGCATTTCCATTTTATACAAATACATAATTACTTACCCTTCGTCAGACTTGCAAACTGAAACATTTGGAGCAGTGTTTAAAGATTGATGTCTGCAGTAGGGCCAATTTGCCTTGTGGGTGAATGCCAAAATCAAAGTATGGAAGGCGCAAAGTGTCGAGATGCAGACAAAAGCATGGAGTTTTCCCACAGTGGGAACAACTATGGACAGTTGGGAGTGAGTTACTGCCCCAAGGGAAGGATTTCAAGTATCTCGGGGTCTGGTTCAGGGGCGGTTGTAAAATGGAGCAGGAGATGGACAGGCGGTTTTGGTGCGGCGCCAGCAGGGATGCAGGACCGCTTTGGTTCAAGAGGGAGCTGAGCCGGAAGGCAAGGCTCTCGATTTACCAGTCCATTTAGTCCCGACTCATGTCCATGAGCTTTGGGGGACCAAAAAGAACTGCATCGCGGTTACAAGCGGCTAAATGTAGCTTCCTCGGTGGTGTGGCTGGGTTCAGCATTAGTGACGGGGAGAGTATCTCAGGCATCCAGAGGGGGCTCAGGGTAGAGCCGCTGCTCCTCCAGGTCCAAAGGGACCAGTGGAGGTGGTTCAGGCACCTGATCCTCCTGATCGCATACCTTTTTTATAGATTTTCGGGCACGTCCATCTGGTAAAATGGCACTGGGGGAACAAGCTGGGGAGATTATACGTCTCATCTGGCTTGGGAAGACCTCAGGGTTTCCCCAGAAAGAGCTGGCCATTGCTTCCGGAGAGAGGGGTTTCTGGAATCCTCTGCTGAGTCAGCTGTTCCCACGATGGTTATGATAAGTGGATGGAAATGGATGTGAAAATGAGTTGTGTGAAAAGAGCTTAAGAGAGAAGTGATATATAATAATGTCACTCTCTTTAAGGGACCATTCTGCATATTGAAAACTGCTACTTTTGATGCATAAAGAACACGTTTGTGGTAATACTTTTTTTTCTTTCACTTTTGAATTCAGACTTTTACTTGCAAGAGTATTCTTACCCTGTGAAATTAGCGCTTTTGCTTGAGTAAAGGATCTGAGCACATCTTCACCACAGATGGAGGGTTGGGAGGAGGGAGGGAGGGAGGGAGGGGGGGGGGTTAAGAGCAGAAGGAAGGAGAGATGGAGGAAGAGGAGATAAAAGTCTGCTGGTATGACGAGGGGAAGCGAAGCTCTCGGTGCCTCGGGCAACTCTGGGTCAGGCCGGGATGAGCGGGGGCGCAAAGACGGTTGATTAAGAAAGGGTGAGCACATGAGGGGTGACGTGTGAGGAACGGGAGGCAGGGGGGAGAGAGAGAGAGAGAGGGGGGAGGCTGAGGATCTCTGGGGCGTGAGGGAGATAAGTGAGGAAGAGAGGGGGAGGAGCGGATGGAGTGATAGCATGGTGATGGGGAAGTGTAGCTGATACAACTTCAAACAGTGGTCGAGCGCTTGATTTCCCCAACGCGCCGATGGCTGCTGGGGAAATGGGCGTTAAATGGAAAGCGAGTGCGTGTGCCCCGCGATCCGAGGCAGAACCTCTCACGTCGGAGATACTGGGTGTTGGAATTAGGTCGTTTTCCTACATTCACATACGTGCACAATCACACACCAGAGATGAAACATCAGAAAGAAGAGAGGGCAGGGATTTGGTTGTGTTATGGATGGATTGGTTTTTCCATGTCTCACAATTTCCACCCAGCAGTTCATTTTTGTCCGTCTATCACTTCTTGATCTTCTAAATATTTCTCAATCTATGCCCCCCCCCCCTTATTCATCTCTCCCTGAAGCATTTACCTCTCATCACCCACTGTCACGCATCGCAGTGCATCTTTCTTGAATTTATTTGTCATCCCTTTGCGTTCTCCCTCTTTACCCCCCTGCTGTTGGCCAGCGTATCTTTTAACCCAGTAGGCCAGACCTCCCTAAAAGCAAGGTCCAGCAAAGAGAAGTCTGATGTATCATTTGGTCCAAACGTGTCCCGTTAACGGAGCGCGGCTTTAACGGATCGTTGCTTCACGATTAATCAAACGTCAAGTGGTTTGGCACCAAGTCCTCTGGTCGGCGAGAGAGACCTTGCTGAATGAAATAAACTGAATGTGACCTGCTGCTGGGTGATGGATGGAGTGAGTTCACCAGGCAGGAGGAAATGTCATCACTGACTTGCTCGTTCAAGGAGTGTGTCCAGCCACTTTAATTCAGGGCAACTCCTAATAAGTGTACCGGCAGATATGATTACATTTAGATTCATTAAACAACCGTGTCAAGGATTTTCTGTCCTCAGAAAACATTTCCTGTGACCACAGATCAGTCGCGTTGAAGTCGGACAAAGTTAAAACGCTTGGACTGAGAAGTGAACAGGGAGACTGGCAGGATCTTCTTTTTTAGTTGGTCCTGAGCACCGCTGCCCTTAATCAGAACGAGGGCAGACCCGCTCTGGTTCCGTCAGGCTAAATTAGCCCTCAAAGTGAAAACAGTTGCAGGGGAGTCGGCCTGCTGACCCTGGGCTGAACTAATCCATCGACTTTATTTTCTGCTGCAAATTGGTTCACCGGTCAACTCGCTGGTGGTGTCGGCAAACAAATATTCCTGTGGCTCACTCGGGTGCATGCTGACACTGACTGCTGAATAGCAAGCTTTTGATCCCGCACGGTATCTCAGATGTGCACGTTTGCTCGACACGGTCAAGTATTTGGACAGCCGCAGTTAATTTTTTTTTTTGCTCTTTCCTCCGGCACAGTGGAATCGAAATGAAACAATGACCACGCTTTGTGATTTAAGTGCTGACGTAGAATATGTGCCCAATATATGCTGTCGATGGGAAAACTCTCAAACACCCTGAATGCTGAGATTCAGCTATTTAAAGATGTCCTTGAGGAGTTTTAGTAACTCCAAGTAGTGCTATGGAGCAGTTTTCCCCCGTTCTGTTTGTCTCGTGAATGTGAACAAGGACCCACGTGCACGGGACAGTGTTGTCAGATCAGATTGACAGTTTTAGGCCCAATCACAACTTAAAACCCGGCCATTTCCATAAAAAAACCTTGCCAAATGTTGACGTAAGCATTGCATCTACCCGCCCAATGCTGTTTTCCCCAGCCCAGCCAAAAGTACCCCAACTGGGCAGAAACCAGCCCAATCTGGCAGCATCTGGCCATCTAATTAGTGGCATTACCCGACTCCACTGATCCACAGGTAGCAGTAACTCAGCCGAGGCAGAGATAAAGAAGACGTGAGCAAGTACACGTGGATGTAAACAAAGCACGACTTGAAATACCTCCATAAATCTTCTTTGTAGATGTTTTATGAGGAAGGAAATGCATTCGGCACATTCGTTAGGCCTCAGCTGTGGAGCTGAAGAAGGTGTCCTTGCCAGCAGCACAAGTGTGTATGAGAGACAGACGGACATCTGTGCGTTGAGATACAAAAGCGGACTGAATGAACCGATGTCTACGCCTCTCCTCCATTTAATGTGGAGCCTTTCGGCTGGTTTGCCATCAAGTGAGGACATTTTGTGTGTGTGTGTGTGTGTGTGTGTGTGTGTGTGTGTGTGTGTGTGTGTGTGTGTGTGTGTGTGTGTGTGTGTGTGTGTGTGTGTGTGTGTGTGTGTGTGTGTGTGTGTGTGTGTGTGTGTGTGTGTGTGTGTGTGTGTATATGAGTCACATTGGGTTTGTGCGACACGGTGGCTAAACACAAGCACTGGAACACTCAAGAACAAACAGAGAGAGAGCGCCTGACCTGTGTACACTCGTCAAAACATAATCAACGGTGTGTCAAAGGCTTCCATTCACACCCCCCCCCCCCCCCACCCACACATATCCACTTCACAGGTGGACACACATGCGACATACATTCCGCACAATACCTCTGCGAGCGTCACATAGCGCGCTCACGCACAGACCGTGATTGAACACACACACACTCACTCGCTCAAAGAGATTGGCAGGAGCACAAGATTGCACCCGCAATAACACCACACAAATCAGGTGCACAGCCTGCAGTTAGACGCACGAGCCTCTTACAAGGCTAAATGATTGGTCAGATGTGAAGTCAGGGGTAACTGGTGTGGAGGTTTAGACAGAAGTGCAGGCCTTCTCATTTTGCTCCTGACGCACATGTTATTACATGTTATTGTGCTTTTATTTCTTTCCTCTGCGTCGGTGTTTTCCACAATGACTTCCCACTTACTGCCGGGCCGTTTCCACGGCCGTCGGCAGCAGCAGTCGATGGGGTATGAGGGAAACACGCTCGGCCTCATTTCTCTGTATTGCTTTAAGCGTTAAAAACTGGACCGCATACGCTCAGACGCACAGTGAAGACACGGGGCCGGAATGACTTAAGCAAACATGCAAGCCAAATGTGTTCCTTTCATGCATTGTGTTCTGCCGGAATATAAAGTGGAAATAACAAACAATGTATAAGAGAAAGCTAATAAAACGTTCTCTTTGTGTGTGTGTGGGGGGGGGGGGGGGGAGCTGGTACTTAAACTAATCTATACAGAAATGCAATGGGCTGTGCAGGAGAAAGAAGAAAAAAAAAAAAAGCTGTTAAATGTCGAAATAGAAAGCTGGGAGGTGCAAATGAAAAGATTGCAAATTAGATTTTGTTTGTTGATTGTTTCGCCTCATACGAGCGGCACTTTCTTGGCATTAGTTCTGTTAGGATTGCACGAATGTGCGTCTGTGTGTGTACAACAGAAAGAAGCTGTCAGTTCACTGAGGCATTTACATGCATATAATTATCAGATTATAGCCGATAATCGGCGTGAAGAACTACTCCGATGAACATTCTTTGATGGCTTGCATATTGAACTGTTCCATTAATACCGCTGTCTCTGTGCTGCGATGCGCCGTTCTTATTAAAATGCACTGTGGTGCTTTGGTGTTTACCCTGGCTGTCTTCGTTTGAACGTTGCAGTTGAACTCTTCTTCGAGTCGTTCTTTTAACGCTATCGAGCACGTTCGCCGCGACTCGCACACAAAGTCTATCCGTGGCCTGGAGAGAGTGCTTCCTCGAGGCCGTGCAGTGGGGGAGCACACTCGAGTGCCTCACCAGCTGACATCTTTGGCATCTGCCATCAAGCAGTTGGAGCGCCGTGTGTCTGTTTGCGAAAAAGAAGCTGCCTAAAACTCCAAAAGAAGAGTCATGGCTGGATTAAGGTGACTGGAAGGCCCCCTTTTTTTTAAATAATGCATCTAAAATTTGCACAGCGCTTTCTGTCATTAAGCTCATTCTGACGAGGAGAAGAATAGCGTTAACGGAGTCGGAGGGTGCTGTTTACATGGGCGCCACCTCAGTCACATTGCCACTGTAATCGCATTACCAATTTGGATTATTGGCTGTGCGGGTAAACACGGCTAATAGACGTTTCTCACAGTGGGACACTTTGACTTGTTAAATACAGGTGTAACTAATAACGTTAAGAAATGACTGCAGTTTTTTGGCACAGCCGACTGGAACGGCGTTGGATGCAGCGGCCGTTTCAGCACCGCGGACAGCGCACACGGGTACACCGCCTCGTGATGAGAACAGGCGTACGGAGGAGCAGGAGCCCATGTGGAAACCTATAAATACTGCCGAGAACATCACAGGCAACCAAGATAAGGCTATGAAACATACAAATAAATGATGCATGATGTTCTGTGCTGAGAAAATCGGTTATTCTGTAAATAAGAGGTGGATATTAGTCATTTAGTGTACCGGGCTCCCCCATGTCCCTGGAAATAGATACTATGGATGTTTTGGGATTAAAGGCATCATGCTGTGCTGCGCCATAGATGGAAGGGAAGGATTAAATATGGTCTTGTTGGTCGAGTCAACATTTTCTATATTGGTTTAGCATTTTAAGCAGGAGTCCAGCTTTCTTTGCTCAATATCTATTAGCGCGGCACGGATGAATCACCTCCTGACTTCTGACAGGAGTCTCCGACACAGAGAGGCCTATTAGATGAGATGCTTTGATGATGATGGCAAACGGAGACCGGTTGAATTGGATGTGATACGGGGAGAGACACGCGGCTTCACTTTGATCTCCGATTCACATTCTAATTCGCCGAATCCTGTTTTGCGTGCCCTCGTAGCCTTTCTCCTAAAGTAACCCTGAGGTAGTTGTGACATACGAGGCAGAGAGTTTGTTTAAAGCAACAGGGACATTAACTGAGGCGAAAGATACGTGAGCAGAACCGGGTGAAACACCTTTTTCAGAATGGAAAGTGACATTTTTAATGAGAATAAATGTGCTTAAAGTGCACAATAACATGTGGAGAATGAATTAACTGTAGAAAAGAAATGTATTCTAATTATCTATGAATTATATCATCGGATTTTAGATATTTCTCTCTTGTATTTGCTCTGTAAATGCTTACACCAGAAACATATTCCACCCGACCTCCGACCTATTTAGCCGCCGTCATCATGCGGCTGAACTAAGTGTGTGTTTTCCTGTGTTGTTATAAACAGCCCTATCTGCTCTAGTGTGGGAAAGCATTTGTCACTGAGAGTGCTGATACTTCGAGGACATTTTGTAACATTCGCAGCCCAAACCCGACACAAAAATGTGTGAAGTGGTACAGTATGTGGTTTTCGAGTGTGCAGTGTGTACTCGCTGATTCGACTGGCAAAGGGTTGTGCAGTGGGCTGCAGTTTTTCTATAAGACTTGAACACGTTCAGGTCGCACGTGCTCAACGCCAGCACTATAGATACCTTTATTTCACTTCATGTTTGCTGTTTATTTTCCCAGTTTCGTTCTACTCTGTACCGCACCTCGACAGTTTATACACTTTTCGTCCACTGTTTTCTTTTTTTTTTTCACACGTCAGTTGATTTCTTTGTTTATTTACAACACCTCAGCTCTTGATCTCTTTAAAATGTGTCTCTGGATCCAAAATGAGTCACAGGCATTGTTGGGAGGATGCCAAGCAGAAGTAATGAGACGTCTGATAATGAATGGTGACATGATGTAGATTTTACACCTGAAGTGAGATACAAGTACGGTTTTAGGCTGAAGTGTCCATTGCATCCTATAGTTGGTGTATCTTGTAACATCGTGATTATAGGCCAACATTAGTCTAAATTAAGAACGACCACTGCTTGCATGTTATTAGTGGTGTTCTGGTGATGTACAACCCTGGGTCTACACACACACACTGTGGGGTCTCACAGCAAGACTATGAGCTCCTGAGTTTACTTTTTTTCCCCCCAAACTTCATCCTGCTGTTAGTTTGTTCATTATGAATACCCAAGTGACTCCAGTCGGGGAGTAAGCATTCATAGCACGTCGCTGCAACCTGCTGCTGGAGCTGGTGGGAGAGAAAATGTTAAACTACACATCAACCGTAAAACAGAAATGACGGCTCACTTTTGACAGGTCAACAAGTATCCACTGATGTGAGTAACGGTCGACCAAAAGAGCTGCCGTAACAACTTCCTGTCATCAAAAGCCTGAAGCTCATCTGTTGCCGATGAACAGTGGACTAAAAACGATAAAGTGTGACTATCCAAATGAAATCCATCGTCCTGCCCACAGTTTGGAGCATGAGAGGCGCTCTTCTCCCTGTTAAAGGATAATCTGTCCGGCGGATAATCTGTTTTTATTGTAGAATATCAGTAATATTATCATATTTCGACCAAATCGGCCCCAGCTCTACTTCTGCATGGAGTCTATGTGGCAGCGGTAGTAATAGGGTTTATTGAGCTGGGACCCCACAGTGAAACTATGAATTCCCCATCTCTTCTTCAGGCTCTAAAAGGTTGAAGATCTCCTGCTGCTTCATGCCATCTCAAACCTCTCTGCAGGAGCCCTGGTTCAGTTTATATTTTTTTCGGCGGGGAGTTGTATGATTTTCAGAAATATAAACAATTTGTTGGTGTCTTTATAGTTAAACATTCAAACATCAGATGTAAATGCTTTGGCGCGTGCGGTCTCAGCACTGAATGAGAAGTGATCGTGACACACAAAGAGCGAGGTGATCATTCACAAGTACAAGTGTAATTAACACGGAGCGCCAGCCGCCCGCTAGCACAGTCTGAGACGACTCACGCTGTGGGTTTGGAGTTCATCACGAGCGGTTTAATGCGTCACAGGCCTACCGCTTAAGGATTCCCAAAATACCACTAGGTAGCTCTCCGTTTTAATAAGCCTGCGTCTCAGGGTCCCTATAAGAGGCCTCCTTTTAGCTGAGTCAGCTCAGTCTGAGTCACGCTGTTTAAAGATGACACATCGCGCGTCGGTTTTGATCCCCGTTCAATGCGTCTCCTCCGGTGGTAAAGAAACTGTCAT
The DNA here is from genome assembly GCA_028022725.1 of Lycodopsis pacificus. Classification (NCBI taxonomy): domain Eukaryota; kingdom Metazoa; phylum Chordata; class Actinopteri; order Perciformes; family Zoarcidae; genus Lycodopsis; species Lycodopsis pacificus. The sequence continues at coordinate 7,360,419 of CM051710.1, forward strand.
CTCGCAACGATGTTTCAAGAACATCTAAAACTCAATTATGTGTAGTCATGCAAACATGGCATATTTTGTGCGTGAAAAGCACCTTTGTTGTATCCACTTTGCCTTACCCTGCTTCTGCTTCAGCGGGTAATTCATGCTTTCGATCTTAAAATGTAGTTCTCCTTTTGAACACCGGAAGTATGTTAGACATGTCTTGACAACAGTGCAATAGCTGCTGTTTCCCCCTTGACGTCCTTTGTCTAGGATGTCTGGCTAGTTCAGCACCATGGACAGCGCCCTATTCATCTCAAAGAGGCAGCTGAAAGCACATTAGGCAAGTCCTCCCCATTACTGAGTTTTAAAGTCTGTCTCTGACATATTCTCAAAGCGTCCTCCTTTTGTTCCTTTACATCTGTATTTGAAGGGGGTCATAGCTGGCCTGTAGCATGGACTGGTCCTCGTGAAACCTCAAGTACACCGATGCAAAACTCTCATGCTAGATAATATTAATATTTTGGCAGATGTCTTCGTACCCTATGAGCTTATTTCTAATGGAAATATGTCTGGCCAAAGCTCCCCTTGATGAACCCCAAGGTGAGCACTGGGCGGTGACGGAAGTTATTACCGGGAAGATCACCAATCAGAGGTTTTATTTCACTGAGGAAGAAGCCCCTTGCTAAATGTCAAATGCCAGATTTTTAGGCGCAGCCGTGAAATAGTCTTGCTTGAATCGGGGTCAGGCAGTGAGACGCGGTTGAGGAGCTTTCGGAGGGAGACGAGATGAGAGGTACTCGGACTGCTGGCACTTTTCCTTTTGGCGTTAATAAACATTTTCCCTTATTTCACGGTTGTAAAGAATTGGATGAAGATGGTTGTCATGGTGAACAGCTGTTGGTTGCTTACCAAGGAAGCGGAGAAGAGGTGAGAAATAAAGAGCAAATCAGTGAGCAAAGGAACCACACAGAGAATTAAAGCATGACCTCGGAGTTAGAGAGGAAATTGAAAAGAAGCCCAGAGGTGAGAAGTGGTCACAGTGTTCATCTGTCCATTCTTCCTCGGGACACGGATTCACGCGCGCAGATACGGAGGCAAAGACAACAGCGGTAACCGTTTTTATCACCGTGTGCTTGTTTCTCTATGCGTGTTGCCTTTCAGGCCTTAGGTTCCTCAAAGTCCTCCATTATAAATATTTGCTCGTGTGTGTGTGTGTTTGTTTGTGTTTGGGGGCCTGCCTTGTCTGCTTGAGTAAATTTGTAGGCCCACACATGTCCATGCGAGTTTACATTCACTCCTCCGTGTGTGTGTGTGTGTGTGTGTGTGTGTGTGTGTGTGTGTGTGCGTGTGCGCGTGTGCGCGTGTGTGTGTGTTGTTCTTGTTTACGTGCCCGGCCCAGTGGTTAAGGCGTGACGGATAGGGAAGACGGGAGAGGAGGGAAAAGACGAATGACCTGACAGCTCCCCTATTCAACTCCTAATCACTTAGGTGGCGTGGAGGTTCTGTGTGACAGAGAGACGCAGTGTGTGTGTTGTGCAAGGCCGAGCACCGTTTGAAATTTTGCAAAAATCCAAACTCAAAATATGCACCCGTACCGTCTCTGATGCTTTTTGTTTCCTGTTTTGTATAAAGCAACTCTATATTTGCCTCTAGTGCACAAAATGCACAAAACTAAATTGACAAAACTGACAAAAAAAGTCTATCGTAGGTATTGATGACTCGGAAATGCTAAGAGAACATGACACATTTAGTCCAGGGGGGGGGGTTGTCTTTCATGTTGTGCCAGACATAGTGAACATTATTGGATGGATCTTACCAGCTCTGTGATCCCTGGACCGTTAGTAAGTAGCCCACACTGAAGGCATTCCTTTGTCCCGGTGACTCCTCACAGCCACTCAGAGGCTGCAGGTATCTGCTCCATCTGCAGTCTCTAATTGGAGTGATGTTGCACACTGCCAAGCCACAGTGACGCATGTCAGTAGTGTCACAGAAAACAGCTGTGCTTCATGCTCCTCAGTTTCTATACTGTAAAGCAACATGTGCGTTGGTGATGGAGGCCTTGAAAACAATACACACAGTTCTATAAATTAAATCTTCTCTCTTCTCTCTTTCTATCAAAAACACTGGGTAACCAGGGCAACAACTGTGGGAATGACCTTTTTAACGATTTTATTTTTTTAACAGTACAGGTAGACGTGTTAGATCACATTTTATATGGTGTTCCCACAAACTGTTGTTTCAACAATCCGAATGTGTTAGTGGCTCATTACCAGGGTCACGTTTCATTGAAATATGAATATTAAGCCGGCAGCTATTCAGTTCCAAAACTGTCGACGAGTATTTTGCATGTGAAGCAGTCAGATCGAACTTAATTACGCTTTAAAAAATTATTTCAGATATAAAGAAATACAACATCGATAGAATAGACCACATTCTGAATTCCACTTTCATTGGACACACAGGAGGTAACACAGGATTCCCAAACTGTCAGTCTTTCATATCAAGGAGAGCCCTGTTTTTAAAGAATTAGAGTATCAAATGTGACTGATAATGTATGATAAGGTCTTATTTCTGGTACCGCCCTGGATCCATGTGGCCCCACACGCACCGAGCAGTGATCTATTCCGCACTGCCATCACCATTTGCAGGAAGCTGTGTGGCTCCAATGAATGTGATTCAGGGGTTTGGCCCTCAAGGGCCCTGGCCTTGATTCTGACCCATGTATCCCATGCTTGTACTTAAGTTCCAGAGTCAGCCCAAAGGTTTCCTAAAACAAAAAAAGCACAATACGCGAGTATGTGTGGGAAAATATGTCTGAAATGATGGAGCGCTCCTCTACCTCAGGTTGTTGTACTCAAAGTATTTTGGTGCATGAAATTGCAGGAGTAAAGGGGATTGCACAACATAAAGTGCTGCAGTACAGATTAGTGTAAAGGGGCAGGCTTGACCTCAGGCTTGAATATGAAATCTAACAAAGCAAAGGCAAAGAGTAGCGTGTGACTGTTAACATCATGTTTTTTAAATCTTTAATAGGAAAAACATGGCAGGTGTACATGTACACATTACAGTCCGAATTTGATCGGATCTGTTCAACCAACGTCACATTCTAAATGACATTCAGCCACGTTTGAACCCCTTGTGTCTTCAGGGACAGGGCTCATGGTACGAGGACCACATGCAGAGCAGCTCCAGCATGACTCATCTCCATCTTCAACACCTGGTTGTTGTTTTTATTCCGTTACTCGTCTGCTCTGCGTAGTGAAAAATGACATCCGATCTCAGTGCACACAGATTGCAGACAACGAGAATACATAAAATTGGTGATTTTTCCTCCCCAAGATGACCAGACTGCTTTTTACTGCCAGGTGTAAATTAATTTGGATGTTGCTTGACAGCTTTGGCACGCTTTCTGAAGCAAACATTTGCAAGAGGTAACGTTAGCCATGCAGCACATTGCTTTTTTCTTGATGTCAAACTTAAAGGGACAGTTCACCCCCAAATCCAAAAGATACAGAGGTTTCTCTTGTTCTATTTATTAATATTTTGTCAATCAACTCGGCTTTCGACCATAGTTTTCACTTGAAACTGCTCACAACTACGTCTGTGGATTATCTTAAATAATTTAGTCACTTTGAGCACCACCAGTCCCAATATATTTGGGACTCACACCAAACAATCTAGATTGGAAAAAATAGCACCTCAGGTCAGAGGGACAACACGTGTCTTTGATTTTGGGAAAACAAAGAACAAGAAAAAACTTTTAGCCAAAAAGCCAAATGCCCTGCAACCAAAGTGTTTTAAGGTGTTGAGCTGACGGCCCGGGACATGGATACTTACCTCACTACGTTGCTTTGGCAATCACCAGCGAGGCCGAGAGCGATAATGACCGGCTGTGAGCGGAGTAGCATTAACACCGACTAACTAGTTGAGAAACGGAACGCTGCGAGAATAAAAGGGAGGATAATCCGAATCCTGTGACATTTCAAGAGTACAGAGGATTTTCTTCTGCACCCAAAGGACGCAGTGACTTCTGATACTGAGCCTCGTGCGCGTGTCAACATGTGCCTGTGCGAGCATTAATTCACATGTAGACATGTTTACTTTCCCTCTAAAACTAACACAGTTCTCAAAGGCGTGTGTGTAGCTGCTGGCGTTTGCGGTCTGAACCGCATCGGGCCCCACAATCATTGGTGGCGAGAAAGCGTGTGTGCGCTTTGCATGCTGTGCACACACTCCGAGAGCTGTAGCCAATCGGTTGTTACAGGGCATCTAAATCAGGGAAGGGCCTCTGTCGAGTATCTGTCTCTCTGTGTGTGTGTGTGTGTGTGAGTGATATCGCCGAGAGCCAGATGAAGAGTGAAAGAAGAAATGCCACATAGATACTGAGCGGGGTAAAGAGAGGGACCTGTGTGTGTGTGTGGGTGGGTGGGCCATTTTGAGGGAGTGTGTTTCTCATCATTAGGGGGAAACATGGAGGAAGAGTGAAGGGAATGTGTGTGTTGGTGTGCGTGGCAGCCACAGGCTCACAGAGCAGCCTGATAATGAACACAGTGATCTGCCACAGCAGAGAGGGAAAGGACAAACCTCCATGTGTTAACGGAGTCTGCAAACCCTCTCCATTATGTTTAGAGTCGTCCGTTAATAGCGCCTGTTTGTGGTGTTTATCTCTCATTCTCGGCCACGCTCCTCTCCACGTGGTTTTATTTAATTCATACCTTTTGATCGCTCCCATTAGGTTTGTTTCCGCGTATAAATAATAGATGAAGTTCACATCAAATATAGGAAAATTCCAAACAGGTTAAATGTCAAAGCGTTCCAAGGCCAATTAAAAAAAATAACTCTCCTCCAAAGAAGGTAATAACAAATACAAATCTGAAATGTTTCCTTGTTGCTCTTTTTTAACCCGGGATCTTGTCTAATTTGGGAAAATATTGTCAGTAAAGACGTATGAGATATAGAGATAGTTCAACATGTTGTTTTTTTCCTTCCTTGCCAAGAGTTATATGAGAAGGTTGATGCCTCGCTCAAACCTGTGCAGTAAATATGATGCCACTGCCAGTAGCTGGTTAGCTTAGCACAAAGTCTTGAAATGCAGATGCGCAACATTCCCCCATAAATTCCCCGCGACATTGGATGACGCGAGGCTATCTGTTGCCTCTTGTTACCAGCCTTGATGCTAAGCGAAACCTAACCAGCTTGCTTAGACCAGTCTGCATTAGGCTACAGTCAACTCTTCAATGTTGATTGTATAGAAATGTAAAATACGACAATATCCAGATTTCACTTAGCTGCTTTTTTACCCCCAATTACAAGCGCATGCATGGCAGCAGCATATCGTAATGCAGTTATCCTGCCAGATACTATAAATGGATGAAAATACGACGACCGCAGGTCTCTGAAGTCGTATTGCAATTACTGTTTTGGTCCGCAGCCCAAGGCCTGGCACAGTGCAGTACAGCTGTACAAATCCCTCGGCTCTCCTCTGTTTCTTCTGTCCGGCTCTCTGAGTCTGAGGGTACGCAGTCATTTTGTGTACGTCAGAGAATGAAACCTCTATAAATGGTACTTTATTGGCTCTATACATTGACAAAGTGGAGGATGTCTCTTTCTTCTGCTTTAACTCCCTCTCTCTGGAATGAGACTTGTCCTTGTCAGCTGAAATATAGATATTGCTCTGTGTCTCTTTCTTCTTTCTTCTAATAAAACACAGATGTAAAGAAACTCAGGCCCTCTGTTACTATACATCTCGTTCTGCCTGTATCGGTGTGCTTTATTCACCTGAGCACATTGATCTCTCTGCTGCATCTCCCTCTCTCTCTCTCTCTCTCTCTCTCTCTCTCGCTCCCTCTCTCTCTCATTGCCGGTAATGAGGTATGTGTAAGTGTGGTTCCTGAGTGACTGTGCTGCAACAATTATTTCAAGCCACTCTGGGTCTGCGTGGGTCGGCTAAATGTCCAAATTGTGGTTGGAAATTCTGTCCATCTGTGGGTTATATTTAATGTGAGCCGTTTGTATCCTTACGCCCATGTGTGTGTGTGTGTGTGTGTGAGACAGAGAGATCTGTTTGTGGGCTGCACATATGTAGATAGTGAGGCGGATGTTGCATTTGTGGGCTTGGAAGGAGCTGCAGTAAACCCAATAGCCAGGAGGTCCTTGGGGAGTCTTGTTGCGTGTGTTTATGTGCATTTATGAATAAAAGAAGGATACTTGAATGCAGGGGTCATGAGTGGCTTCTTTTTAAATGCCGCTTAATACTCCGACATGTTTGGGGTCATGTGCAAAGACACTCTTAGCAAACAAAAAGAGAAATAATCTTTCCACACAGTTTACATTCCTTCACTCGCTACCTTCCCTTGGGGACATTAAACAACGAGAAACACATCTAAAGCCGCTCCAGGACCATATTACCACATCCTACTTTCACTGGATCCTTCCAACTAGCATTCCCCCCCCCCATTACCCCCCCTTTTCACTGTGTTCGCCTCTTCGCCACAACTATTGAAAGCAGTCTACTCGTGTTATTGAGACAGGCTTACCAAAGTGGGGGAAAAAAATAAGCAACAAATGTAGTAATGAAATTAACTCCTAACAATTACATCTCTCCTCTCTCATCCACTCCCCCCCTCCTTTTGTTAATTTAGAGAGCTTAATTGCCGTGATAACACTTTTGAGGCAAACAAACAAAACAACAAAATAGAACCGGAATGTAATTACTTTCAACAGTTGACTTTGTCTCTCTGCTCTGATTTTGTGTGTGTGTGTGTGTGTTTTGTCTGTCGGAGCTGAGATTGTGCAGCGTTCTCCGTTATTTGAATGTGGCTCTTTAGAGAAATCTTGTCTTCAAAAGAACTGCTCTCTTTTCTTTCATGCGATTCATTTGCAGACCAGGACTGACTGATTGCTTTCTTGACTGTCTTGTCTCTCGATACGATGTATTCTGTTGTTGCAGCTACCTCAGCACGCTCGCAAACCCTCTGTGTAAAAACGCTCAATAAAGACGGCAACGGATTCTAAAGCTCCCCCCTCTTGTTTATCCACCTGTCTCTCAATCTCTAGACCAACATCCCGTTCCTCCAGAATGTGTTCAACAACCACCAGTTCCTCCACTCCACCGTGGACACCCAGTTCATCGACGAGAACCAGGAACTCTTCAACCTCAAGCCCACCCAGAACCGAGCCCAGAAGCTGCTGCACTACCTGGGTGAGTGCATACGCGAGCGAGCACACACGCGCTCAAATGCTGTGACGTCACAGCTGTGTTTCTGACTGCCTTATATCAAGCGGTAAGTTGAGTCTGTTTCAAACTGTACATTCAACTCGGCCTATATTTAATCAGCCAGGATTATAAGGATAACTGCTCTGAAATATCCTATGTCCTATCCTATGGCTTCCACAGTCGTTTATCCAGCGTTTAATCAGGAAGTAACTATTAGCTGAGCTGATCGTGGTGATTCCAGTGAGCGGACCTCCAATGCAAAACATTTTGTCAGTGCAGAATTATGACTTTCTGGCTCAGACAAAAAATGACAGACGGCTATAATTCTTATAATGGATCCAAAAACAACATTTACACCTGAAATCTGGGATATTACAGTTAGAGGAAAGAAGTGCCGAGCTGGTTTGTATACGACTCAAACTTTAAACCGGTGGTGTTTTAATCCAAGGTTCCACCAATTGGCAGAAAAAGAAAATGTGTCATGCTCTACAGAACTGCATCTGACTTGTGTTCTCTTTTTGTATACTTCAGGTCATGTGATGGTAAATGGACCAACCACACCCATCCCAGTCAAGGCCAAGCCTTCCTCCATAGACCCAGTCATCCCTCCTGGCACCATGGGTATGTCAATCGCATGCAATCCAGCCAATAGCGATGCAGAATTCACACTCTTGTCACAGGTTATTATGCCAACCCAGTCACCTCCTTTATCCCCCTATCAAAATAAGATGTTATACCATTTAAAGCAGTTTGTGCAATAAAGCTTCAGCAATGAAAAAAACAGTGTAGCTCTGTGTGCAGGGCAACGTGTCAACAAGACCAGCAACTGATAATTTAATACCGTCTTTGCGCTTTTCTTTTGAAAGCATCACTGACCAATGTTACCATAACAATGCATCACCCTTATTGCATGTATTACATTTGGACTAATTTAGCAAGGCACTGGCACTGCAAGGGTTAGGGGTTTCATTTCTCCCAGGACTCCCATGCTAAAAATGTACACGCTTTGGATAAAAGCCCCCGCCGAATGACAAATGGGCTGTCGACCAGGCCGATAGCTGGAGGTGGAAAGGCCTTCCTAAATGGCTCAGTTTAGCACTCGGGGAGGAAAAGGGTTTTGGCCCAGAGTGCTCCGCTGAGCAGTGAGTACCGGGACGAGAGGGTGCAGTTCATTGTTCGTGAAGGGAGAAGTTCTATGCGTCTCACCCTGCTCTGCACCAGCAACCCTGGACTCTCTCTCAGGAAAGGCCCAAGGCCAAGCTGGGCTCTTCGACGAGCTTGTTGAGCCACTTGGAGTCTCTGGAGTCGAGCTCTGTGGTTCTTTTTTCCTCCGTTCACTAACTAGAGTGTCTTCGTGAGTTTTGACAGGTTAAACTAAGGCTGAAATATAAAAATATTCATTCATTTTTTACAACTAAATATGCTTTTTTTTATTGAAATGTAGAAAATGTGTCTTATCTGTGGCCATCTTGCCACTGCGCTCCCAGGTGTATTTCTCTGTGAGTTGGTGCAAACTGGCATGGATTTCTGCGGCTGCTTCTTTTGACAGCAACAAAATGGTGAGCTGTATCAATTTGACATGTTTATCAGCACCCTGTTCTGCCTCAGCACGTACCCCAGCGTGCCCAGTAAACACCAATTTATAACAAAATAATGTGAATAATATGAATCCTAATCGGGCATAACTAATCAAATCTGACATCTAAAAACCACGCGCAGTGGAACGTAATGGAGTGGAGTAGGACAATCTAATCTGCCGTGTTTGTGTGAGTCTGCCTGTGAGTGAGTGAGCGTGCTTACCCACCACTTGTCTTCTTATGGAAATCTTCTGTTCACGGCTCACCCCCCCCCCTTACTGTAAGCAGCTGATGAAGCAGTTGTATGCAGCACAGGCACACACAGAGGCATACCTAAAGCCTAGTAATGAGATTTGTAATGTGCTTATATCCTTTCTTTCATTCGGCGGAGGGATTGGGAGAAGAGAGGGATTAGGGCTGTGTTATCACACTCTGTGGATGGATGGAGGGCGGGACAGGGCCATGGAAGGAGAGGAGGGGGTTCGGGCATAATCCCTGTATGTGGAGGAAATGGCCACAGTGGTGGGCAGGGAGATATGGAGAGATATACACTGACGGAGACAGATGCATGAGGAAGAAAGTGGCGAGGAGTATAACTGTGAACAGAGAGGAGCAAAGGTCAGAACATTGTCATCTTATAACATCACACCTAGATAAGGAGAAAGAGGAAGGGTGACGAGGGAGGCTATTATCCCGGAGTTCCCTCCACAGCGAGGAGACAGGGCAGTGAAAGTGTTCCTGGAAGACAGGCCGAGGGTGTCCTGACGCAACATGTTAAGTGCTGAAAGCCATTATTTTCTAATTAGGATTTGTGGTCTAAATCGTTTCCCTGTGAAGGCTGATTGCTGGTGCTTCATCGATGGCGTAGAAGCACACCTTGTTCCAATTATTGTCTGGATTTATTTAATGGAGGACATGTAGAGGTTAATCACCAGATGCCTGTGAGCTAGCTTTAGGAAGTCTGACTAATAAAAAAGACGGACTACTTTCCTCCTCCCATTTCTGCGCTATATTTCCACACTTAGGGTTTCAGTAGAAGGGGAGTTTGTAGCACAGTATGCTAAATCTGTGCACGAATGGAATTAATGTCTTGAATAATTTCCTGTTTCTAGTTGTGACGCTTTCATTAGCCATCTTCAAACGGAAAGGACTGTATTTATTTCTTTGTTTTGCTGTTGTTTAGCTCCAAAACTCATTTCCAGGTCATAAAGAGTCTTAAATGTGGCTTTCTGAATCCTCAAGATACTCAGTGTGTGTGTGTGTACTGCAAGGTAACTTTTCTTCTTCTTCTTTGTTCTTAAAACATTTCTTTCAATTTGTTTGTTTCACACCTCCAACACAGCTATTTTGAGGAAAACAAATCCCCTTTTTCTTGAAGCTGGTGTCAGTCAAAAGTTTTCCAGCAGGCAGTGATTTAGAAGTTGTGGCAAATAGCAAACAATAACTAAATGTAACGTACATATTTGGTAAAGCTATAAAGAAAGGGATATATTTGGTGAATTCCAAATGATTAGTCTTACAACTCTTTAACAAGTCTGCTTTTAACATGTTCCGGCTTAATTGATTGGCTCTTCCAGCACACCGGACTGTCATAAAGCACTGATTAGCACTCCCACCAGGATGTGCCAATTAAAAGTTCCCTAAACACAAAGATACAAGACATTCACCAGTCTTCTCAGGAGGCAGATGCCAGCGCAGGACGGTGACGACTCAAGCTGTTATTTCTCTGAGATTATCTTCTGCACAAATTGCACATAAAGAAGTGCCTCTGAGCATTGTAGCCATCACTCTGCCTGCTCACATTAGCCGGGGATGAGTTGAGTGTGAAGAGAGGGCCAAACGAGTGACGAGGTATGAAGTGACACCAGCCTGAGATAAACAGGGGGAGAAGGGAGGGCTCAGAAGCCCGGGTAGTGGGAGCGGGCTGTTTTCAATGCAAAGAAAAGTGTGTGCGCAAGTGGGTCAATTGTCAAGCACAGCATCCGCTTGGGACTTCTATCTCTTTATTACTTTTTGTGTCTGCACTGCACGATACAACACACAAATGCACTCGAACGCTGCGTCTGGCTCTCTCTTGGAAACGTATCTCATGCACAGGCCATTGTTTGGTCCCAGTACACGAGACCTAATTAACTATCCACTGTGTTAAAGAGTGGTAAAAAGAAACATAGAAAGCACGTTTGTGTGAGAAATGGGAGGAGGGCTTTGAGAATGAATACTCTTCTTCTTCTTCTCCTGTGTGTGTAGGTGTGCGGGGTGTTCTCCAGTCAGCCTTATTATATGCAGATCTTGATAAGTTCAACATGTCTATCTGTTTGCTACAGCGGTGTGATTTCACAGAGCTCATCCAGGCCTCGTGAATATTAAGCGTCGCAGAGATGGTAGAGAGAGAGAGAGAGAGGGACAGAGGGTTGGAGGACAACTGAGAAGGCATACCTCATTTACTAATCTAATTGATTGATTATTGTACACACTGCAGCAGAAATAGATCTCAATTCCACCTCTGATATTTGATTGCCTCTGGTTGTGCTTGTGTTAAATTGCAAGGCAAAGAGCAGGATTAGAACAGGAGGGTTGGTTAAGGCAGAGCCCGTAGGTAAAGGTTTCCGCACTGTCTAATTTGTTTGTTTTGAGAACTGCTTGGTTTTTATGAACTGGAAAATACAGCATTTGTCTTGGGGATTCCTCAGCGATGGATTATATTCCTCCTTGTGGAAGCTTTTAGCAACTGATAGCGGTTAGATGAGAAACACTCATCTAATGCCAACATGTTCGGCAGTCTCCATCCGGGGTTTCTCGGGGATGGATCCTACCAGGTTTCTGAAAAACTCTAATTGAATATTGCTCATGTGATGTACCCATTGCTAGCTCATACACAAGCTTGCATAGCTCTTGTCTTCTTTTTTAGAGCAGCATGGCTCCATGGATGTTGATCCAACAACGTTGTTCCAGGCTGCATTATAGGATGGATTGCTATGAAATTATTTATGAGACATTCATGGTCTCCAGCAGGTCAAAATGTTCACTTCTCCATTATATCGCAACAGCAACAGGATGGATCGGAAGACATTTTTTTTTTACAGACATCCAGAATCTCCAGAAGATTAATCATAATAACTTTCGTGTTTACCTGACATGTCCTTTTTGTGCTATCGTGAGTTTCACTGTTTGTGGTTTTCAGTGAAATATCTCAATTATTGGATGGATTGCCATGACATTTGGTACAGACCAGCGTGCCCCACGGGACGAATCATAATGACTTTGTGCCATCATCAGGTCAAAATGTTATTTCTGCGATACAAAGTACCTGCAAAGCTAATGACCTTCCCATGCATACTTTGTGTTAAGTGCTAATTAGGAGCCGTTAGTGTGCATTGACTAAGAGCTAGCATGGCTGTAGACTTTGGGTCTGGGGATATTCAGCAGACATACATATTGGAGAATTTTAAGACTCATGTTTTATATATTTATATATATATATATATAAATATATAAAACGTATCAATTTGCCAAAGAACATGGATTCAAAATCCATGTGGAGCTGCCTCCACACTTGAAAATAGAACATAAACGTATGTCATGCTCTAATACGGTCATCACGACAGCAGCTCTCTGATTGCTAGTGTAAATTTGGGACCTAAAAACAGGGTCACGGGCCCGATAAGGCTGAGGAATTAGAGACGCATGAAAAGTGGAATAGCAGCCATTCTGGATCCGGTTTGCCTTCGGGTGGCAAACGTACAGTACCGAGCTCAGTCGCTTGGATCTTTTGTTTCACTAAACAGTAGCTGCTTACTTTAAATAGAAACATCATGGCCGAATGAGTCACTGTCAGCAGGAGGAATCCATTTTTACAAATCGGTGGGTGGTGTGTCTAATAAGATGGCTGCTGGGCTTAAGTTCTTGTTTTCTTTTCTAGTTGATCTACTTGAGTCAAGTGTCGTTAAAAGCACCACTTAAAAGAGAACACTGTCAATAACGTGGCTGACCTGCTCGCCTGGGCTACTCGAACATCTTGTGCACTTAGTCAAAACAATTATCAACAAAATCTTGTAGAACTTAGTTTCCTCTTGATTTCTCACAAACTGCTATTCCACATATAACCCGTTTCCCTTTCATGTCCTTCTCCTCGACATTAATTCTTCCTTCTCTCCCTCCTTCGCTAATAGGCGACCCTCCAGTAGGTTTCCGGGACGTGTTGCTGCGTGACGGTCCCGAGGGGTTCGCCAAGGCTGTCCGTGCCCACCAAGGCCTGCTGCTCATGGATACCACCTTCAGGGATGCCCACCAATCGCTCCTGGCCACCAGGGTTCGGACCCACGACCTGAAGAAGATCTCGCCATTCGTCAGCCACAACTTCAGCAACCTCTACAGCCTGGAGAACTGGGGAGGTGGGTGTCCTTTGTGCTGAATGACAACATATGGAGTCTTTTCATCGCTGTGAAATAGTTCCACAAGTTATTGTTTCAGTACCGATGAAACAGAAGGTGCTGGATGGCAGAGCTAGGCCAGCAGTTTCCCCACTGCTTCCAGTCTTCAGGCTAAGCTAACTGTCTCCTTGTTCCAGCTTTATTTCTGAGCGTAGAAACATCAAAGTGGTATCAGAATTCTATAGATACAAGAACCTGCAGCTACACCACAATTTGGCACTCGGAAGATTCCTAGTAATGAGGAAATACCCACGATATGTGATCTCATACGAGCAGTCGTGATAAGCCTGAATTTACCTTTTCTGATGGTTATCATTTTAATTAAACTCTTTCCCTATGTGCTCCCACGTTTTAATGCTTGGTAACAGCGATGCCCGTCCTCTCCATTCTCTTGCTGTAGATCCGCTCTGTGTTTGGTTGGTGACAGTGATTGTACCTCTTTGTGTTTCTTGTCTGAGCTGTGAAAATCATGTGCCATTGAAAGCATATCTCGTGCCTCCATCGCCTCTCTCCCACAAGTCGGTGTTCAGCGAGTTCCCTCAACAGACAATGATAGTTCTTTTTGCCTTGCTCTTGAATGAACAGAGAAAATCACCCGTTATTGAAACCTCGTGAGGCACGAACAGTCCAATAGCGTCCCGTGGTAATTTGCAATTACTCTGAAATTGGCCGGAGAACAAAAACGACGTGCCTCATGCCTGAAGAGTCGACGACGAGACCAATTATCAACACTTCTTGATAATGGTCCGATGTGAAGTGCAATTGTTATGAACTGGTTTCAAAGAGTAAATTCTGTTCTCTTAGGAGACTCACATTTGTGGAAGAGATATGCCCAGTGAACCTCTTGAGGTTGAAACATTTAATTTAATGCTCAATTATAGAAAACCACTCAGAGCGATTATGCTTATTTTACTTGGAGGGCTTTCAGTGGATCACAAGAACAAACATAAGAACCGAACAACAGAGGCCTGAAGTAACAAGGGTTTCTGTTTCAGTGACTGGGCTCATCGTTAGATGGTTAAACAAAGTGAGAGAAAAAACAAAAAGGCAAGGAGAGAAACTCTCCAGTGAAACCTTTCCAGTGCTTTCGAAGGTTGAATTCCTCCTGCTTAGCTGATCACGACAGGCGTTCATTACTGTGGGAGCGCATATTGAGCACACGGCACATCAACTAACTGTCGACTCGCCTCATGTTTGAACAGATTAATTGCCGTCTTGGCGAGACTGACCAGAGAAAGATGACACCGGTTCAGGTCAGCCATGTTTGAGGAGTTACATTAAAAGTAAATCTTTGAAGAGAGCCCGTGAAAACCTCTCGGTGAACTCGGTTCTCCACTCTGCAGGATATTGTTAAAAAGGTGCCAGTCTACTCTCTGCATGTCTCATTATACTGTGCGAGCCAGTTCTGAAAGAGGAAAGGGCTTCCATTAAGAGACATGCAATCCTTTTTAACAGTTTATCTTTTATTTGAAGACTTTAAAAAAAAAAGACTTGCGTCCACCATTCTTCAGCCCACATTCAAATGTTGTTTACCATCATGTACGGTCATGCAGCCATAACAGCACCTCTCTGAGGGCTTTGCTCCCGAGGATCCTACCACTCTCCCCCGGCGTCTCCCTGCGTCTACACACAGTCCAACGGGGCCGATAGTTAATCTCCTTATAAGGAACGGGAAGCTCATAGCACAGTAATTCATGTCTATATGTTTTACTAATGAAAGAGCACAAACTCAGCTTTCCATCAGCTTTTTTCATCTGTGTGAGAAACAGGAAACTGTCAACCAAACCTGATAGAAAGCATGCTTTGAGACCGCTTCATGGTTGAGCGTTCAAGATGTTAGTTTAGTATGAGCTTCCTGTTTGCTAAACCGAGCCCTACCATGGGTTTTGAAAGCCTAAACCAATGGCACATTCAACTGTACAAAAGCCGGAGAGAAGCAGTGTGGTAAGATGTTCTCAACTAAACCTCAACATCAATGATTCCAAAGACACATTTAATAAGGTTTTGCCAGAAACTGTTTTAAACAAATCATAGCAACATGACATAATGCCACCACTCACTTCAACTGACAAGCACATGATCATTCTAAGCTGAGCTGGCAATATGGTAAAGACTCTTAATGTGGGCATTTGCTACAGTGAAAGCTCAAGGTAAACACCGTAGAACAGTCTGGCCCCCGAATGGAATCCGGTTATGATAAAAGGACGAGAGCGAGCGCGCTGAATACATCTTCCTTTTGTCTTTCCGTCTAAACGCTCTCATAAAGCTGCGGATGTGTGAATTGCGGTGGGAGTCGAGTTTCGGAAATCTTCCGTCAACGAAAGCTCTTGAAGTTCAAACAGTGCTCTGTCTTCATAAAAAAGTCAGAGCGAGTGAATATATGCGTGCCTCTCTCCCATTTATACCACGACAGCCATAGTACATCATTGGAATCACGCGAAGGAACGGGAGTCAGACCCTTAAACACCTCCTGACACGATGGTTCTGTAATGGGCCGATGTTATGAGCCGAGGAGATTGTCTCGCTCATTTAAAGGAAAGTTGCCGAGAGAGCGAACGAGTGAATCAGCGAGGAGGAATGTAATATGCTAGTGGATCCTCTGGAGCTGTCGGCAGCTCCTGCATGATGTGATTATGAGTCAGAGAGCACAGAATAGTGCGTTCACGATTATCTAAACACTTAAAGGCGGAATTCATTCTTGAGATATGATCCCTCTGAATCCCTCCTGTATCTGCCACCCGGCCTTTTAACACAAAGTTCAGCTCAGTTGCTTGTTTTTTTCGCTTTTCTTACACACAAACATAATCCGTGTTATTGTTTTACAGCAGCTCTTCTACTCTTCAAGAAGCCAAACCAGTGTTAATTTTCACGAAATACGTTTCTTCGTGGGTTATGCATTTATTGCCCCTTGGTTTTATATATTGACTTTCACGACTCTCCTATCTACTTCCTTCCCTTTTTTCTCTTTGAAGTGTCG
The DNA here is from genome assembly GCA_028022725.1 of Lycodopsis pacificus. NCBI lineage: Eukaryota > Metazoa > Chordata > Actinopteri > Perciformes > Zoarcidae > Lycodopsis > Lycodopsis pacificus. The sequence goes on from CM051710.1 coordinate 7,376,592, forward strand.
GGGCCCAATCGGACACACCACCAGGTGTTATTTCCTCACACACGGCATTACAATACTGTCTTCACAGGATGAGTGGTTACTCCCCTTGTGGAGCGTATACTTCGTGAGGGAAATTATCGGAGCGCCTCTTTGATAAGACAACGTTGTCATCTTTTACCGTCCCGTCAGTGTAATGTGTGAATATCAGACCGTTTGTTTCCCTCCCCTGACGTTCCCACGCACACTAGTTGCCAGCCACTCTCTCGCACGGTATTGATTCAGGTTGTGAAACGGGAATGGGACTACCATGATGCTGCAGTGGAAAGGTTCAGCTCTAGCACACACTGTCCCACAAGGACAGCTTGTAATACCTTTAAACAGCTCCTCATAAATCACTCAACGGCCATAGGAGGATTAACTACCATGCCTCTCTTGATAGGACGTCCCTATACGATACACCGTTCGTACAAAGTGATCAGAGATAGGGAACATTACGCTCTGCTGCGCTTGAATCACTTCCCCGAAGTGAATCGCTCAGGGAGAGGACCATGCGAGTATTGAACACCGTTACCCCTATGCAAGAATGACACTTCTATAAGGGCAGAACGAGTCATTGGAGACGTTAGGCCTGTGAAGGCTCTTTTAGGATTAAGTCCCTTCCTGATATAGTGTTCCTCCCTACACCATGGAAGATACAGTACAATGAATTGGGTCACATAGTGTATCTATATGGTTCCTAACATATATTTCACAGTTGGCAAATTTATCTGATGGTAATGCGGCACATTCCTAATCGTGTGTGTGTGTGTGTGTGTGTGTATGTGTGCCCCGCCGTTGTGCAATGAGTGGTTCACAGAACCGTTGCATGTTTTAAGGAACATGAGCTGTTTCCTGGTAAGGCGCAGGCAGTGGACACTAAACACGCCAAGCCTGACCAGCGTGGGTAGCAACGGCAAAATCAACCAATCCAGAGCGATGAACTGGAATCGCAGAGACATAAACATTGATCCGACGAGATAAACTGTCTGATGCATCAGGGCCATACTTGCACACTTAAGCAAAAATGCTGATAACTGCAGTGTGTGTGCAACTCGATGATTTATATTATAGATGTTCATCATTTTTATTTATCATGGGCTTTCCTTTATTGGCTCCAGAGATGGAAGTTTTATAGAACTTTATTTTTCAACCAGGGGAGATTTGGATGAAGTAAAGAGTTTGTCAATATGAGAGCATTTAGTGTTTATTATTATTGAGTTCTGTATGAAGTGTACTCTTACCTACCATACCTACAGACGATGTTACAGGCGTATATATTCCCGCAGCACCTTTTCCAGGTTTTCTTTCTTTAAACATTACACGGGGTGTTGAATTCATTGCAAGTGTGGGCATTGCGTAACGGGCTTGTTACCGTCTTCCTCCCCGATTTATTTCAGCTCATCTTCGTGACAGATTGTCGGCTGCCTATCTGCGCGGTGCTCCTTGTCTAATGTTCCGATATTTGGGGCCAGCTGCCGGCCCTCATTCCCGTTAACAAATTATTCGAGCAAATTCTGCTGAATTCCTTGTTCAGCATCACGTTTTTGATATCTCACATGCTATAGTACTAATATGTTTAACATCAGATAGGATTGCTTGGAGGCATTTCTGCTCCGAATCAGTGGTTTAAGAGATGCTGACGCTGCCGGAAATCTAAATCGGTGGGGGGGGAATCCAGACCAGGGCATTCCTGCTCCTCCCAGAGTAAGGAGCAAGCAATTGCGCTTCGTATTCTCTGTGTCCAACTGTACGGGTGCACAGCAAATGAAATTTAATGATGACAGTGTTGGATCAGCAGAAAATCACTGGAGGCTTCCATATTTCTGGCTGATATGATAAACGGGTATGAGATTCGCTAATCTACTCTCCCAAGAAAGGGAAATAAGAGATTGCTATCTGGTTTTTTTTCGCCTCTCCCACTGAAAGATTTCTTCGATTTTATAGTGACTTCAGAATGAAATGATGAAAGTGCTAGAATGAACAATGAATGTGCAAGTGTCATCAGACATTTCATCTGAGCGCCCATTAGTGTGCATTATGTGTGCCGTCTCTGTGTGTGTGTGCGTGTGTGGGGGTAACGCGATGAGATTGAAATATTCGTTTTGAAGTCTAAAATTTAGATCAAAGTTAGATGGATGAGACTTCAGATGACAGGTAATAATATACTGCTACCTGTGTGTGTGTGTGTGTAGGGGCTACCTTTGATGTGGCCCTGCGCTTCCTGTCGGAGTGTCCATGGAAGAGACTCCAGGAGCTGAGAGCTTTGGTACCAAACGTTCCTTTCCAGATGCTGCTGCGCGGGGCCAACGCTGTGGGCTACACCAACTACCCTGACAACGCCGTCTTTAAGTGAGTCACTCGTACGCGCACATTTCATACTTCCATTTTTTCTAAAATTCAGTTGTGAAACAAATCGGATGTTTAAGGGGCTTTCAGGCATAACACCGAGCGTCTTATCATGAATATGTACAACTGATTTTGTATTTGCTTCCAAATCCATACATTCTGTCCACTAGAAGTGAACATGCTGACACACACAAGGCAGGGCTGTGAATGTAGGTCACTGCACACAGTAGGTTCATCTGCATTCTCTATGCATGCGTTGAACACTATGTACACTTGAGTGTAGTGTTTAGTATGTAGAATACAGTCAACTTCATCATTTATGAATAATTTATTCATTTTATTAGAACATTTACCATTGAGATTCAAAACCTATTTTTCAAAGAACAAACGAGACTTAAAACAACACCGCAAAAAACAAAATGTCTGTGTTGAAAACATGGAATTTTTGTAAAACAGCAATTTGCATAACATTGTCTAGAAGGCAGCTTCTGCATATGGTTGACTCTCCCGCACGCACCTATATATTACGATGGCAGCAAGCTAACAGCATGTTACGTTTACATAAGCACAATAACACAAAATCATATTTCTCTCCATTGTTTTAGGGTGATGATGTCATGAAATATGATGACAGACATTCAAAGCTTCATTCGAAAACCACAATAGAAGCATTTAATGTAAAAAAAACATGACATTTGATGAAGCCCTGATGTCAATAATGTAGATATTGGTTCCTCACTATGACTGTTGTCCGAAGGTAATATGTGGAATTGTTGTTTTGATGAGGTGATTTGGCAAAATGCATTGAAAGAGCAGGATGTGTACATCATTATCGGTTACATGATCATAAAAGTGATTGTTGTTGTCTAGTGATGTGATGAAAGTCCATAATGTGCTGGACACCGTGTGTCATTGATACAGATGTGCACGAGAAATGACTTTAGGGCCATAAATACCCTGCTGCCCACACATGCATACACACGCCTTTAAAACTTTTCCAGATGAATTCACAAGTTACCTCGATGATGTGGATGACTCGTGTATACAGAAGCGCGCACAAACACACACACCTGCATGCAGTTCCACGGACACACACACACACATGCACAGTGCAATTCCCCTCACCTCCGATAAATTAGGAGTGGCTTTCTGACTAATGCAGCTGTCCCCTTCTCCCTCCTTCCCATTGAATCACGCACACAGACCTCCCCTATCCTCCCTGTTTTGTTGCTCCCCCTCCCCTATCATATAGTCATTATTTATCCCCTCTCTTATCACTCCCTTTTCATGCCTCCATTCATCTCACCGCATTACACACTTCCTCCCCTCTTCTTAACTCCCTCTCTCCATCCCGACTGCTCTTCGTCTCCCTCTCCACCCCGCCTCACTCACGGTGTCCCGGAGGGGGAGCCCCATTGAAAATGCACACATGACTGTGATTAATGGCTTTGATCTGCTGGCCCAGCTCTCTCTCTCTCTCGCTCTCTCGCTCTCTCCCCCTCCCTCCCTCTCCTCCCTTCTTTCCGTCACTCTCTCACCCTCGACGTCTTCAGTGCAGCAAGAACCCCGCTGCCAAGTGGCCCACGTGTCTTCATCAACTAAATCAAATCAAAGTGTCATTTAATGTATTTATTGATTTAAAGTGCATGTCACAGGGTCACAGTGCAGTATCCTCTGCAGCAAGGGGGATGTATAACTTTATAATGTCTGAAATGGCTGGTCGATCTCGAGCTAGATCTTCTTCTCACTTAATTTGACGGAAAAACAACTTTCTGATAAACATGATTCACATAATGGTTACATCAGCTCTGAGTCAGATATGTAGGACAGCACAGTGTTTCTCATTTGGTGCCAAACGGCGTCCATTAGAGAGCACTCACATTGTAGTGCTAAATAAACACCGGACACGCAGACGTTGGACTGGTAATCCTCTCGTGGCACAACATTAAGTGCGTCTGTTTATTTGCCAAAACAAAAGCGCTGTGTGTGGGTAAATATTGTATTCACAGCAACACAGCTACAGTAAGCACTCGCCCCAGTTATGAAAAACCTGATTAAGATACCGAGGCCGAGGCAATAATGGGAGGGATTTACCACGAGCAGCTTGGATAATGAGGCGGGTGTACATTCATCTCCAGTCATTGTGGGCTCCTGCAGGCTGTGTTGGCTCACTTTTCATGGAAATAGCGAGGATGTTGTATTAACGCAGGTACAGCGATATTCATGAGTGGCGATACGGAGGTGGAGATAAACAGCTTATCCCAACCCCGGATATGCACTATTATGTGGGATACACTGTGCATGGAGACAAACTCATCTTTATTTGTGAGAGTGAGTGAGAGAGGGAGAGAGAGAGAGAGAGAGAAAGAGAGAGAACAGTCTCAGCAGTCTCTATTCTATTTCTGACTCTGATTTGAGGGTGGATTTTATGTACACGACTGTATGGGATTTTGGCTGATATCGTTTTGCCCTCCTTCCGCCCCTCCAGGTTCTGTGAGGTGGCCAAGGAGAACGGCATGGACATCTTCCGCGTGTTCGATTCCCTGAACTACCTGCCAAACATGCTGCTGGGCATGGAGGCTGCCGGAGCAGCAGGTGGCGTAGTGGAGGCTGCCATCTCGTACACGGGCGACGTCTCCGACCCAATGAGGCAGAAGTACTCTCTGGACTACTACGTGAAGCTGGCAGACGAGCTCGTCAAAGCCGGAACCCACATCCTCTGCATCAAGGTTAGGAAGTAGAGCTAGTGTTTTTAGTGTGTGCTCTGAGAGTTGTTTACTGCTACGAGTTCTACAAAAACAAAAAGGCACTTTTTCTCCCTCCCTGGGATAATCTAAAGAGTCTGGCACTTATTGTTTGCTTCTGAAATCCCGGCCCATCTGCCACTAGAATAGCATACAACCAGCTGGAAGCGATCTTTGCAAGTGTTTTTTTTCTGATCAGGCTTGTATACGCAGTCCTCTACACATGTATGTCATCATAATCAGGGCCTGCACTGACAGACTGGCTGTTTGCACGCTAATGCAGCACACGTACACTTTCTTGTTTGCGGTCGGTTTAATCTAAGGTGAACTGGCAGGTGAGACATTTAAATTGACTCGTGAAATTCCTGACGCGATGGCGGATATTTAATGGCGTAAGCGAGCTGCAGAGTGCGGCCATTTGTTCTGCAACAACTACCATTACTACTTCTTTTTCTGTTTCAACTGTCACTTTTGGTGCTGCTACTACTAAAATGCCAGAATGCCACTGGCGTTCTAACAATCAACTCCACCAATGTATTATGAAGAAAATCCCTTTCACACAAAGCACATAAATGCATTTTAATAAGCATTTTAATTCATAAAAACCCCTCAGGTTTTAACTGTTGAACAAGGTTATTTATATATTACATTAGTATGCACTTGCACCTCTATATATAGATATATATATATAAAACTCTTTCCCTGATCTGTGTTAGAAGTAGGTCCCAGGTTTCTGTGTACGTGTCCATTTGTCCCATCTATTGTGTGCATGGCCCTTCATAGGAGGCCGTTTCTGAGAGGGCTGTGAACCACTCAGACTAGGTCTGGTCGTTCCCCCCATGTTGAGTGCCTCAGTATGACCCTCTTAGCTGAGGTGAGAGCAACCTTTAAGCTTTCTTCCCGCCTATTCTCTCGTGTCCTTTTAGGCTAGTCACGAAGCATAGAGCAAAGCGGTAAGACCAACACCAATATGCAAGCTTTTTTTTCCCCCCACGACACCCTGCCAATAAGGCTACGCTAGGACAATTGAGGGAACATATGGACATAATCGCCTTGTTCCAGCAGAGGTTTGAATGGCTCAGTGCTGCCCTTTTGATTCTCACAGGTCTCCAGTAGAGTATTTTAAATTGAATAAATTCAGACCTGGCATTGCTCGTTGGATGAACACCGCTGAAAGTGTTTTGTTTGTTTGCTCCCATTGAAACAACGTGTATGCTTGAGCCTCTTATCTAAATGAATAGACTGATAATACTCACATTGAATTAATTTCTTTATTCATGCATGGCAGAATATTTTCAGACGTGAAATGATAAACTCCCGCTCTGCTAAAGTGTGAACCATCACACACAGCAGTGGCAATCTCATAAAAGGCCTGCACAGCTAATGAGGTTAACATTTAAAAGAGGAAATGAGCATGAATTATAACTTCATGGAGTGCAATGATCACCAGAGGGAGCGCAACTAAACATCTAAGCTCCCTCTGTTAATATCATTTAAGCTTTATTTTTATAATCGTCCTCAAACAAGTGTGTCTCTTTAAAACCTCCGTGTGTCATTATTTAGCTCCTAGTTATCATTTCCCAGGATATATTAGGTCATTTTTGTTTTGTAAAATTGATTAAACATATTAAACGGCTTCAATTAACACCAGAAGGTGGCAGTTTCATCTTCAGAAGTCGGCTTTTTATCAGCAAAGACACAGTGATTTTTGGTGTCGTGTTTGTGAACATGTTCCTTTCTGCTTCCATTGTTTCGGAGCTGTATTTACTCGTCCGTTTCCACCAGATTATGGGCGCTCCGTGGTCTGTTCCAGCTTTCACGAGAAGCCTCAGGCTTGTGCTGTGTGCACGCTCTCTCACTAATGCAGACTAAGACAGGTGGTTGAAATCAATCTTGTTCAACTAAGTCCAGGACTCCATATCCAAAACTGCGATTTGTTACAGAAAGCCACTTAAAAACAGGATGAAGACATCTGGCGAAGGGTCTACTCCTGGGTTAGTTTATGCCCCGTCAGGGATTCCAAGCAAACGTGTTTTAGCAGCGTTTAAATGATGGGAAAGAGAAAATACCTGGTAACGTATAAATGGCAACCTCTAGCATATGTGTGTAACAAACCATGTCAAACATCCCATTTCATTTTTCCTTCAATCCTTTTAACCCCTCCCCCGTTGTGTCTCCCTCTCAAATCTCTCTGTGTTGCCAGGATATGGCCGGCCTGCTGAAGCCACAGGCCAGCAGGCTTCTGATTGGCTCTCTGAGAGACCGTTTCCCAGATGTACCCATCCATGTGCACACACACGACACAGCTGGAGCCGGTGTGGCCGCCATGCTTGCGTGTGCTGAGGCTGGAGCCGACGTAGTGGACGTGGCGGTGAGTTACTCATCATCAACACAGACGATTTTCTACCACTTGCTGCAGTTTGCATTGTTAAATGTCGTGAGACAAAGACGCAACAACTCCTACTGCGCTCACTGACGCATGCTGCCGGCATTGGGAGCTGCATTCAAACAATTGGCTGCTATTTGCAGTTCTGGGCCGTTCTGCTGTTCATTTCTTTGTAGCATTTTATGAAAGAAACTGAGCGTGGATCAGACACTAAAAAAACATATTTGTGTATCAGCCCCATTCACTGTCTTTTTACTCTGCCAAGTAATGAAATGTTTATGCTTAATAAATATATTATTACCATGAAAGGAAGATATCCAAGACCTAAAGGGCTTTTGGAGGTAAAAATCATGTCTCTTCTGATGGGAAATTGATGTTTTCATGCGTTCTTCCTATTAATCATCATCAACCATGTATATAACATTGATCCACCAAGCCGTGGACCCACATAGCACACTGTTACAACGACCAAGGCTCTTAGTCAAACAGTATTCATATTGAATATCACTCTCTAGGTCGACTCTATGGCCGGGATGACCTCTCAGCCCAGCATGGGAGCCATGGTGGCCTGCACCAAGGGGACCAATCTTGACACCGGTAAGCACCGCGTTCACCAACCTGCCAGCACCAACAGTATCACAGGGTCCCACAGGAGAAAGGATTTGTATTTTATACATCTGGGGCATAGGAACGCTATGAAATGGTATTTCTCTCGCCTCATTAGTTCATTTTAGTAAAATTGTAAAGAGCCGATTAGAACGACTTGTTGGAATAAACGCCTTCATATATCCTCTGTGAAAGTAAAGGAAGAATCAATATGTAAGTTTATCAATTGGCACAACACGGCGCCGTGCTTTTTATTGCCGTGTCGAACTGTTAATGAGACAGAACGTCTCTTAGATCACACGGTTCGCTCAGAGGAGATTTCTTAGTGTCTTTCTGAGACTCTCCTGCTTCACATTAAAGGGGGAAAGAAAATCAATCATCGAATCAATAAGTGGCAGAGCGCATCACTAATTATGGCCCTCAGTCAGAAAGCCCGGCGTCTTCTGCTCAGTGATAATGTACGCAGCCAATTATGAGAGGAAGATGGAGACTGAAGGGAGACGTGGGCACTAAAACCTGATGCTCTGTTAAACAAAACATAGAAATATTGGTTGTAACCATGAATAATGTGGTCTTATGTTCATCATAGCATGCTCAAAAACATTTTGACTAATGAGCAGTTCTTCATGGAGCATTTTGGGGGCTTTTTCCTGAGGCATCCTTGGCACGGTTGTTGTTTATTCATTTGCTTCCTCGACCCACGTCCTGCCAGCTTCTGTCAGAGATCTTTCCTTCGCACTCTGGCCCTCCACAGCTTTATTCTACCTTCTTAGGAGGTCGGCAGAGAAGTGGGAGATGGATTTATCATATGTTCATCCCCCTTTGGGTTTGCTGTGGTCCAGTGTGTTCTGCTCAATGTAATCTTCCCGATCTGTCTCTCCCACCTCTGATAGCCGGCCGGGCTCGGCGACCTCGGCCTCCCACAGCAATGGGTGCGAAATATATTAAAGCAGCAAGATGAGAAACCCGCTGTTAGAAATGAAAGGAACATGAAACAGGCTAAAGGAATTAAAACTGATGTGTGGTTTGCTACATAGTTATGTAGAGTAATGCTTTTGGGAAAACCGACTCTGCTCTACTAACTAGATCTGATGGCTCATTTCCATTACGCGGGAATAGCAACCTGCTAATTCTGTACACGCTGCATTCAAACTACACAGCTAATGCACAGTCTAGCTGTAGTGCAGGACACTGTCTCCATTATAAGCTGTTTAGTACCATCTAAATGCAGATGCCCTCCTCGTGTTCAGACAGTTTCCTGCCTCTGGCCATCAGAGAGACATTATTTCTCATCAGCTCGGTTTTTGATTATCATGTTGTCTTGAGAGAACACTCCTCACTAAAGCCTGTCGATGATTGGTTGTGTCCCATGGTGAAATATTTATAGGAAACCAATTCCCAAATTCTCTTTACACCCTCTGCATGTTTATTCACACGTTCTCATAGAAACCACGTCACACAGTGTGGAGTGGTTTCTGCTGGTCCTGTAATAAATGGGGAAACTGGTATCCGTCGTCATCGGACCGCAGAATATTGAAACGGTTTAAATTGTAACTTTAATTCCAGGCTGATGTGATGCAATGGGGTCAGAAGTGTCTGCTGTTGCACCACCTGTAACCACACCCACCAGTGATGTCATAGTGTCCCGACACACCCTGGAGTTTACTTCTACATCACTGCAGCCAACACATCCTCACGTCCAACATAGTGAAGCTTGGGTTAGCTCGTTGCATGCATCGTGTCTTTTCAAAATAAACTTCCACTGTGGGTGTATTTCATTTCTACTGATGCGACAGACTACTCGGTTAGGTTTAGGTAACAGAAGTTAAAGGCTGTAAGGCGAACTGTTTATGTAAGTGAGAAGGCTTGTTACGTAACAGAAGTAAGGTAAAATAAATCAATGTTGTCTTGGTTTCACACTCGTACAGCTTCCACTCCCACCCGCCCGACGCAGACCGTCTCAATCCTTACACTACGCCACTTGCTCTGAAGGTCTAATGCTGACGCAGATGGGTTCACATTGGAGTTATTTGAGAGCCCGGTGCATCTCATCCAGACGTTAAAGGGTGCGTCGGTATCAGGAGGTGTGCAGTTAATCCACTTGGTCAACAAAAACAAGATTTTCAGCAGGTGTTTCTCTTTAAAAAACAAAACAGGCAATGCTCCTTGTATTTCTGGGTCCGTTTAGTTGCTAGCGCCTAATATCCGTGGCTGAGTGGCCAGAAAGACAACAGGATGTCACATTTGTATTTTGCAGTGCAGCTACAGTGGTGTTGGAAAAGCAGAGGATGACAGTAAACATCAGAGTTGATGGTCTCTCGGGGCATCCTTCAAAGTGAATTGTTTTCTTTTCGAGGCTCATTGCTAAATACTGCAGAAACAATCATACAGGAGGGGGAGGGGGGGGGATGTGTCACGGAAGAGCAAGACAATTCTGTAATAGGCCACAAAGCAACACAACAAGAAGGCCAACAAGTTGTGTTTTGAGTGTGATGTGCGAGCTGTGCTTTGAAAGGAAAAGGACGTCACGTCTTCACGTTTAACCCTTCGGTGATCGCAGCAGCTGCTCGAGCTGGCAAATATTGTTCTGGGCCATTTCTGGAATAACTATGAAGCATCAAAAGTATCCGAGGGGAGAGGAACTCTCTCATCATTTAAACACTGTCCAAGTTAGTGACGGAATATCAATTCATGTGCCGACAAAACAGCAGAGAGAAAGACGAGGTCATTACTCAAGAGCAAGAGGTTTTGAAGTTTGTCAGTTTATTCATGGGATTTAAATTTTACTCACTTGAGACTGAAATCGGAAGGATGTCTCCCACACACACACTCCCACACACACACGTGTGCATACTTATAGTGTGTGCTGATGTGGCCTTGGTACATGTATTATGCATACACATGCCGACAAACTCCTTCCAAAATCTTTTCCACCTTTAACTTTTGTGCTCGTCTGTTCCTTTCATCTCTGCCTCTCGTTTTGCTCCCCACCTCCCATCTTTCTATCGCACTACTTCTGCAATCAAGCAGAGCACTTGGATACTTCCATACCTTCCTTAGTCTGACCTTAGTCTGTTTACTGCTCCCCCCCTCCCCACGTTCTCCCATCTCTGTTACAAAGCAGTAATCAGTGCTGTGTACAGTTTGCTCTGCCTTCTCCTATCACCCCCGCTTCTCTCACATCGTCTCTCCATCCTCCTCCCTCTCACTCGTTGACAAAGCAATTAACAGCACTTTACATGCCTATTTCACTCCCTCACTCTCTGCTCTTTCCCTTCCACTCCCCCAGCGTCTCCCACAATACCCCTTTGTCCCGAAGAAACAGCGCTTCTCCCGTTAAGTCGTTTGTCTTTAAGCTGTCACTTTATTTATCCAGTCAGACATGGTGTGCGTGCACACACACTCGTGCACATTCAACAACACTCATGCTGTTGAATGATGACACACATATAATTGGTCCTTGTGTTTATTTGAGACGGCATTTTCAGCTGCCACAACGATGTAGCGGTGTGAGAGGCAGCGGTCATCAGGCACACGGAGGGCTGTACACCAACCACGGATATTACTATACGTAGGCGCCAAGCACTGACCCCAGACGGCGGAGCAGGCGAGCCGACGCATTAAGCTTCTTGTTCACCTCCCTCATCTCTCTCTTTCTTCACCTGTCAGCGTTCAATTTTCCCGTCTTTTCTCCACGAGTTCTCCCGTGCTCATCTGTCTTCATCTATTCGTCTTGGTTAGCTCTCATCGTCTCAGCAAACACCAACTGTGTGTGTGTGTGTGTGTGTGTGGCTGTCTTTCTACATCTGTCTGTGTAAACAATGCACGTATGAAGCTTACGAACGCACACGTGTGTGCGTCTCTGTCTATGTTCTGCAGTAGTGAGTTTGTGCTGCTAATGGGTTGTATATTGATGGCACTTTGTCACGGCCAAGCAGCCATCTGAATGACATATGTGTCTGCATGTGCACCTGCGTGTCTGTGGTGTGTGTATACACACACATGGTAAAGTGGTGGCGTGATTGATGTAACCTGCAGCCCAGAAAGAAACAATGCCGTATTTCCCTCCAGCGTGATTTAGCAAATGTCAAAATCCACAGCGTTTGTAGCTGTGCTTCATATTTATAGAATACAGGGTGAAATACACCTTTTCATCCCAGAAGGCAAGTTAGGTCATCACAATAGCAGAAAACCAAGAAGATAAAACACAATATTGTTGCGCTCGCTTAATTATGTCAAGTTTTCCGGTTGGTTGAGAAACATGCTCCTGTCATCAATCCTCGCCGAAGCACTTTCCTGATCATTGAAGATTCAACTTCTCTTTCTGCTTTTGGCTTGTGGACTTCTTTTCAGGCAGCTGCCTCCACACCACAAGGCCCGGGTTTCAAACCGCACTCTAGAATACATCTACAAGCAGGATCTGAAATAAAGTTATTTTTCCACTGTGGCCGGTCACTGAACATGTCTGTCTGCCAGCCACTCAGTTTTAAGCTCAATACCAGACTCATTTTCATTTAGAAATTGCTTTCTTCATATAAGGAAAACATATCTGCCATGTAGGCCGGTGACCTGGAAGTTTTACCTGCCACAGCAAATATCACACAAATATCAATACGGCAATCTAAATATACTCAGCAGCAAGAAAGAGTCCTGCATTCAAAATGTTACCTCAGTAAAAGTACATCAGCATGCACTGCAGTAATATGGCCCCTGTGACTGATATCTAAAATCGTTCTTACGGTAATATCTCATAGTCTAATTACAGTCACAGTTATTATTGCTGTGCGCTGTGGGCCAATGCATCACAGAGATATGTGCTGGTGAAATGTCTCTTTAATGAAACATGACGAGGGGCCTCAACTCATACTTAATATTTTTACTCTGTTACTTCCTTTTCTGAAATCTTTGCTGCTGTAACATACAACCTGGGGATGAATAAAGTATATATCTATCTAACTAGACAATCTAAATCTTGAGCAATATATTGTATTTTATAACATCAATTGTTTTTTATGTAAAGTCTTCTGCCATAAAATAGATATACTTGATTAAAATAGGAGTATTTCAATCTTGTACTTAAAGGAATAGTTTCACCTTTTTGTTAACTTCGCCTTTTTGTCTTCTCGTTGTGCCTTTAGATTAGAAGATCAATACCAGTCTAATATCTGTCCGTTCAGTATGAAGCTGGAGCGAGGAGCCAGTTAGCTTAGCTTAGCATAAAGGACCCCACAATGTCTGAGTATTCCTTTAATGATTGTGAATCCTTTTTATGCCAGGGTAGAGTTACATTTTCTGAAGAATACACAATTTCACACTATGATGAAAATGTGTATCTGCAAATTCAGTAAAATTCACCTAAAAAAAACACAATTTTCCCGCTGGCTTCACTCTACCAAGTTGATGTGTTTTCCTAATTACCATATCAGGCCGAATGTGTACTATGTCATGTTGAGGTATTTCCAGCACAGCCTCAGTAGTTTATCTGTCAGTTACTGGAGCAGAAAGCTACCGTACGTCTTATTTTAAAGAATCTTCATTTTACCCTCATATTTACCAATCCATCACAAAAGAATCCCACATTAGCGTTTTGTTTCACAAGTCAGTGACAGTGGCTGTCAGCTGAGAGAACTTACTCACTGCTGCGACGACATATTCTACATACGTATACTCTTACATATTGTATTGGTAAAGGAAGTGCAGTAGAAGGTGGTACTGGAAAGAGGTGGAACTTCACCGGAGCTGATATTTGAATCAACATTACTTGTAAATTGAGGCTTTACTTTCACAATGGACACAAAAATGAAAGCTCCAGAATTGGTTCTCAAACAGGGAAGGAAATGGACCTAATTACAGCCTGGCTTTGGCAGGCAGCTGAATTTGAAGAGCAACAACATGCACATTAGTTTCACATTAATATCACACTAGCTCCATTTCCCCCGCTAAGATCACAGTGGAAACACACAAACACTTTTTTGGAGTACTTTCTTTGACTGGTGGAAATTCAAGCTTGTCACACTGTTGTTGTGGATGTAAGGGAGCTGAGTTTGTCTCATTAACGCGGCTGATTTAGTTGTCCTCATTAGCCAACAGCTCAGTGTACTGCCATCTCTGTCATGGCATTGAAACAGATTTGTCCTTTCAAGGTAATGCGCTTTAGCATGGCTGTAGCAGAATGTCATAAATATGAGCAACAGATATTTTTGTTGTTATTTTTAGGATCACAAAATATCACAAGGCTTTAATGAGCGCCGACGGCAAGATGAAAATGCGCTCTTACAGGCTAATAAGTGAGCTTGAAAGCTTTTCCGGCGTGTAACCCATTTTAAGTCCCACATTTATACTGACTTAATGCAACTTTTAGGAGTCGTCAAAAAGTGAGCTCCTGGCAGATGATAAATGTCTCTGCTGACATTTTGGGTTCTCTTGCTGACTGGTTTGAGAAATAGGGCTGTGGTACTAGAGCATACAAATGAGGTGGATAGCACCTGTTCTCCTGAACAAAGTACTGTATGTTTAAAAAAAACAGACAAGTTTCACATCATGTTTATATTTCCATACATCAAAATCAACAGCATAAACCTGCTGTCACAATATCTTTGTTTTGAGACACATAAATCGTGGGCAACACAGCATATAATTAAATTCCCCCACATAATCTACCGCTCCATATCCCACGCGTTACATTTCTATAAAGACACGCAAATATGACCAAAATGTACTTGCATTAGTTGCTAAATTGTTGTCTTCAGACGAATAACAAGCTCAATTCTCATGAATAGAAGATGAGCGTGGTGGCCATTGATTTGATGTTCAATGTTGCTCTGCTTCAGGCATTGCTCTGGAGAAGGTGTTCGACTACAGCGAGTATTGGGAAGTAGCCAGAGGCCTGTACGCTCCATTCGACTGCACTGCCACCATGAAATCTGGCAACGCTGATGTCTATGAGAACGAGATACCGGGAGGACAGTACACCAACCTTCACTTCCAGGTACAGTGACGCTCTTTGCCATGTTTTAGGTCTTTAGGGATGGAAGCGTCTGCGCACCCTCTCTTCTAATTTGACTGTTTCATCTATGGACTGTTGACATAAATAATATGGTTCAATCCTATTTTTCCTGTGTACAGTCTTGTATTTTTTTAAAGCAAGTAATATTCTGGAGAAAAATACTTCTTTTCCCTTACTTCTGACACGAGTAACATGTTTTATATTTGGTTGTTCAAAGCCACTGCAGATGTCAGCAGTGTGACTAATAACCGAGGAAGTGCAGTCATCAGAGGCGCTGTTTCAGAAACGGACTAAAAATGTAGCGTGAACAACTTATTTTGGTGTTTGTTAATTCTGTGTCGTACGTTCAGTACAAATAGACTCTACAGCGTCTGCACTGTGCAGAGTCACACTCTGAAATGTGTCACGGACTATTTGAAAGTGACTGAATTCACAGCGCTGTGTTCCCACTGGAAGAACAGCGATGAGGGATGCGCTGTGTACCAAATTACAGTTTTCAGTGGTTTATCATACTGGCCCATAACTATAGCCTTAAATCACAGGTTTTACTCAAAATACCTTGACTTCTTCCTTTAATGGAGTTATAAAAACATGTTCTAATTTACACCGTTATTTCTTTCACTGTGGCTGATTGCAGGCTCACAGCATGGGACTCGGAAACAAGTTCAAGCTGGTGAAGAAGGCCTATGTTGAAGCCAACAAGCTACTCGGGGACCTCATCAAGGTGAGGCATGAAGACGGAGCTCCTTTTCTTTCATTTTCAGAAGTGTATCCAGGTCTGCACATTAGTCAGTCCGTGGTACCGGTCTTCACTGGCGATAGGAACCGCAGACTGCAGTGCGAAGACGTATCCAGCACGTATTTGATATTGCTCCATTAGCATCTCTCACGCGGCCTGTTTCTGCCGAGCTGGCCCTCTTTCTTTGCTTGGCTGAGTCAAACGATCCCAGATTAAGGTTTGGTACATCCACCGTTCTGTGCAGTCTGGATTCACTTTCAGCCTCACTGTCTGTTTCACCTTCCCTGGCTTCCTCAGCTTCTGTGGGTGATTTCTTATATACCCGTCGTTTCATAGTTTTTCCCTTTCGTTAGACATTTTTACACTAAACTGGCATATTTTGTGTCAGGTTTAGGAGTTGTAACTTGACTTTTATTTCAGCAGGATCATTTTATTCAGCACTGATACTGAGTTGTATTCTTTGTATTGCCCTGCTCTACGTACATTTGTGTAGAACCTCCAGTGGACTAGTTCTGGGCTGATTTCCTGAAGGGCACTTTAATCCCAGTCGTGGAGAGGGAGCTCTATTGCCAATTTTGCAGTCAACAGTTTCATTCTCAGCCCAAATTCAGCTCCATCCTGCTTCTTTGTTTTTCATTATCTTTCATTAATTCCCATGTTCTTCTCCCTTCATTATTTACCACCACAGCTGAGTAATAGGTTCATCCCTCCTTCACCGTGTTCACACTCACTCTGTAATTATTTGGTTACCTAGTTTGCATTCTCTTTCGTTCTCAAGCCGCACTGTCGCACTTCTTTTCCACCTTTCTCATTCTCATTCCACTGCTACTTTACACACATCTGTTCCCCAGACATTTCTCTTATTTTGCTCTCTCTGGATTGGGATTGTCTATTACTCTACCTCCTCCTTCTCTCTTTTTTAAATTCTTTCTGTGTCTCTTTCTCACATTTTCCTTCTCTGGTCCCCTCTCCCCTTATTTTCTTTGCCCCTCTCAGTTCTCCTCATCAATTCCTGTCCCCAAACTCTATCAATTCAGTTTACGCTCACTCGGTGGGCTTCGCTGCACAAGGCAATGTTGGCTTAATGTGCCTCCGGGTCCTGCTATGCTCTCCGTTGTATCCTTTTAGCTCGAGAATGGCCGAGTCTCTCACACAGTTTGCTCGTCGAGAAGGGAGAAGGGGGCGTGCTTGTCAAATAGAGATATAAAGTAGACGGACCGCTCACTGCGCAGGTGCTAAGCAGAGCAGCCAAGGTATATACATTGACCAAAGGCTGCATCTTTGAAGCTCAGGGCTGTGGGTGAAGGACGCTGCATTGCTGAGCAGCTCGTGCAAATTCAAGAAAACATTGAAAAGTCTCTCTGGTAAAGGAACTTTTGAAAATTAGAAGAGAACAACTGATACACAGCTGACCAACTCTTTATCAGATGATACTCGTAATAATTCATCTCTTCTAATCCTAAAGGGACTTGTTTATTTTATACGCACAGAACACTCTTTTGATAGAATGCATCTCTCCGACGCTCCTGAACACGTCATCGGTGACGTAACCAAGAGGTCAGTGAGTGCTTCGGGTCTTTCGACATCAGACTTGTGTTCAGGGGGCATTTGTTCCTCCCCATGGACCTCCTCTCCTGATCCACATCCACCTCGAGGCTCTCACCGCTGCCCTCTGTGATGTTCTTGATGGCTATCTCTCCTTCCAGTGATGCCCAGTGCAGTCAATTAGTCAAAAACCTCTGCAGCCACTCTCAATGGCCACACGCTTTGCCTTGCAGCCCTGCTTGCGGCAGTCTATAAATATATTTATATGCGTGTGTGTGTGTGTGTATACTATTTTAGTGCCGCAAGCAATGATTATTTTACCTATTTTATTATCGGTTTCAATCTCAGGTAGTCTACAGATTATTTTTTTATCACCGTTGGGTCTATAAAATGTCAGCAATAGTGAAAAATATCTATCGCAAGCCGCTGATGATATCTTTAAAGGAACAGTTTGACATTCCTTGGACAGAGGCCAGCTATCTGTTCAGTCTGTATCATTTATTCAGTCTTTATGCTAAGCTAAGCTAACTGGCTGCATATTTATGTTGCACGGAGAGATATGAGAGTTGAAGCCATTTTCTCAAAATGGTGCACAATTATTTGAAATGTCTTGTTTTGTCTGACCAGCAGCTCAAAATCCAAAGATATTCAATCCATCTTTATTGAAGACTGAGAAAACAAGAACATATTCACATTTGAGGAGCTGGAAATGAATCAAAATGTTCCATTCCATTTTCTACTGCTAATTGGATTCATCTCTATTTATTTGGACATAATGAACTAATGTCTAATTGTGTTCAGTCATAAGACCTGAAACGGTCCTGGGCGTGCATACAGCTGGAGCTGAAGTTCATCTGACTCTCCGATGCCTCTTTTCTTCTCTTCCTCTGCATTTATCTCGTGCTCCTTTGTTTTCCGTTTTCCTCCCCTTTTCTCTCTCGCCGAGTTTCATCCGTCGCAAAATGCTCTTCAATATAAGGACAAGTTGTATTTGCGTGTATATTCCGTCTCTCTCCATTACCTAACCCAGTCTGTCACTTTCCGTTTGCCATTACAGACACGTATTCACTCACCTCCAGAGTCCTGAAACACATGCGTGCGGTGTCTCTTACTTGGAGGTGGAGCACCTCCTTGTCTTGCCTGTGGGGCTGCAGATGTCCATTCCTCTTGTCTGTTCGCCTCTTTCTGTCCTCCCCCCTCGGTTCATCTGTCCGTTCCTTTCTTTCTCATTCTCTCTTACTCTTCCCGTCTTTCTCTTAATCACCCTGTCTGCTTTCTCTCCCTGCTCTCCCTCTCCACTTTCATTTCGTCTCATCTCCTCCTTCATCGCTCCCCCCCCACCCACCATCCATTCATCCCTTGTTTCGATTAGACTTCCTTCATGTATCCCTAATCTTCTATCCTTTCTCCCCCTCCCCCCTCCCTGAGCCTCTTGTTATCGCTCCTCTCTCCTGTCTCTTCCTCTCCTGACAGGTACCATTCTTCACTCGGCTCCCGGCTTTGCTGGCTAGCGTTATAGTGTGTGTTCATGTGTGTGTTTTATTGTGTTTGCCTTCTCTCACACACACTCGCACAGATGCACATATAGGATATAATCCTTTTGGCCATTAGGGGAGTTCAGGTTTTGGATAGAGTTGCAGTTCAAAACAAATTCAAGCAAAGTACACAGACGGATGTCACACACAGGCATACAATCACACACAGAAACACTGGCATGCTGTCACACACACACACACACACACTCCACTCTACCAGATTTCTGCTGCAAGGAGTGTGGAGTCATGCAGGACCACTGAGCTAAAGCTGAACATTAGTGAAAGTGAGAAAGATGGACAGAAGGCAAAAGGAGTGTAGTGCGAGAGAGCTAAGGAGCATGGCGGTAGTAAGAATAGAAAGAGCCGCTCAAAGTGGGGAGATGGAGCAGGACGAGGGCGGAGCAGGTCTTGTGTGTCAAGTGTGATAATATGAGCCTGTCTGAGGAACTACGTAAGGTCACACATGAGTTTAAGGGGTGGTGGGACAGAGACACGGAAGGATCTGAGTGATGAGTGCCGTTGCATGCTGAGGGGAACAAGCAACATCACCGAATATAAAAAGGTTTTAGATGCTTCTGTCATGTGAATTATGTCATATCAGTAAAGCAGAGTTGAAAAGAGACATTTTGGTCATTTGCTCAGTAGCTTAGTCATCTTCAAAGATTTGTTTGAGAATCGGATAGTGACACTGGGTAGTTTAATGTTATTGTTCAGAGATTCAAAGGCTTTGGATATTCTACAAGATAAAATATCTGTCCAGTAAATATGATTGGAGATGATTTTACACTGTAGCTAATACAGCAGTACGGATGATATCAAGTCAGTGCAAACTGAAACGTGTCAACAACCACGGGATGGATTGGTACAGATATCCAGGGTGCCTTGTACACCAGCCTGAATGACTTTGATGACCCCGTGCCTCTTTCATTTCCTCCCACCAGCGAGTCTTCTCAGTCAAATATCTCTTTATCTATGGATTGGCACAAACTTTGGTACAGAAAGTCATGTTCCCCAGAGGATGGACCTTACTCACTTTTGGGTTTTTTTCCTCTAGTGCCATCATCAGGTCAAAATGTCAAATTGTACATTACTTTAATTAATGACCAAATATCTGCAAAACGTAGCACATTCCCAGCCTAAGCTTTACTTTGTTTCACTTTAAATAGATGAAAACACTGATATTGGATCTGTACAGACACGACAGGTTGTTCAATACATGTAACTTGTTTAATATTGTAAGTATTGTATTTCTCACATCTCTGCTCACCCTACGCATACGAAATCGAACAAGTTATATGTTAGATTACTCTTCTGCCTACATCCTCTTCACGCAAACGAACTACCTAACACACCCAACCCGATGAGAAGGCGTATAACTAGAACTTCATTTCTGCACGTCGTTATTAAACAATGTAGGCTTTTTACTTACAAATTTAAGTTTTACTCGTATGACATTGGGTGAGAGCAGGCTGAACAACCCAGAAGGATATAGGTTGCCAAAGACCTTTATTCTGACACCAACCTCCGAGCCAATCTTCTCTTCACCGCGACCGCTAAAGATCAGATGGGATTTGGTTTCGGCCAAGCTGATGAAAACACAGCAAATTAAGCCGTTTTTTTTTGTGCTGCACCAAAATGTCCAAGCATGGCTGTCGGAGAGAGAAAAAGGCATCTACGTCTCACATTTCAAAAGCTGAACTTCAACGTGTAATTACATGGTTGACGGTGTGACGAGGTGTGAACTTGTGACAGAATGACACTATCGGTGTCGTTGGCCTGCGAGGGCTCAGCAGTGAAGAGTCTGAGCTCAGCGACATATAGGAACAGAGGAAATCAGATTTTCTAACCCCGTGCGACCAGGATGTGATTTACCTCACTCCTCGTCTAGAAATGTAGAAAAGCTCACTCATCATGTGCAGTGCACACATTGTGGGAAATGAGATTTCCTCTTCTTGTGTGTGAGGCACCCACAGAAAGTTGGTGGTGGGGGATTCATCAACTGAGATTGATAATGAGAGTATTTATATTGATGTTACCGTGGATCAAGGAGAAAAATAAATATTTGTCAGAGGGGACGGAAGATGAGAGAGATGGTCACAGGATAGAGGTGATTCATGAGGAACGAGTGAGACTAGTGTGAAGACAGAAGATAGTTACACAAGTTAGAGTGGGATGGAGTAAGAAGGATGGTTCATGGAGACGGGGAATAAAGAGAGGAGTAACAATTTCTAAACTTTGCAGCAAAAAAAAAAATCCTCTGGAGACAGAGGAAGCGATGGAGAACAGGAGAATGGCTAAAGGCAGACCAGTCATGCACAGTCATGCTGCTTTCTTGTGTTTAAGACAGATTCTGAGTGACTCAGCAGTGAGCTTTTGTTCGACCTGTATAGCAAGTTAATGGGCTCTCCGGGGATTCTAACAGCCCGTTCAAATCCCTTAAGCTTTTCTGTAAACAGTCATTCTCTTAAAGCAATGGATCATTATCGCCTCTTTCCACAAACCCAATCAGACTGAGCTTTATGTGTCGTAGCAGGGACATGCTGAAAGGGAAGTGCACACTTGTTTCAATCAGCAGGAAGCATTTCCTTCTTGAATCGTGCTGGGAAAGTGCTCATTTGCTTGCAAGGCTCCTTTTGAAAATCCGTGGTTGTGGACTCGAACACGTATCCTGGGCTGTTTTTTTAAAAGCCTACTTGAATGGTTCTGAAATCCTCCCTGTTAAGTCATCAGTGCAAATATCAGAGCAATATCAAACATCAGATCAGATATCAAATATGTTTTTATGGAAGGCACAGTCCTGCATACATTAAAACATGAAGTGAGACGTTAACTACAACTCCTGAGGTGCATTTTGACACATTTAATCGTAGTTTAATAATTCTGATATTGAGAAATGTGAAAAACAACCTACAGGTTAAACAATTCAGTTGTTACTTTTGGTTTGATGTTAGATGAATGCAGGAACTATGGCAGCGTGTTTTATATTCGCTGTCGCTCTGATTCACACCTCTGACTGGCCCCTTCTCCCGAGCAGTGCTCATGCCACGGTTCATGGGCGATCTGAGGGGGGATGGCCGCCATCCCTCTTGTAGGTAAAAGAGCCAAAATGCATCCGGCTTGTAAACCTGCCATCCCCTGATCCCCTTGTAGCAGAGAGAGTGTTTTGCAGAGGGGTTGAAGCCTAACGGTGCTGAGTATCAATACATCTGTGGTGCTGTCCGTGGTGCTGAAGTAGGAGACGGCCGTAATTGTGACTTTTTCTTCTGAGACCACTTCTATCAATTTCGTCTTGGATCTATAATGTTCTCTAAACTGTATAGGTGCGGAAGGAAACGAGCCAACTTGTGTGACATGTGTTTAATGATTCAAAATAAGGGGAAGTAATAAAATATGCCGACTTTAAGGAGCACAATGTCGAGGTCAGCAGCAAAGAGTTCGGGGTCACATCCTCTGGAAAGCCCTGCATCCAAAAATGCTTTGTTCAGGGGGCAGCCTCCAGCATTCAATCTAGAATCAGGTACACGGGTCTCCACGGGACCACATTCGTCTGCAGTCCTTTCAAAGGGACACAAGTACACCACTGGGCCATTCAGACATCTATGTCCAGCCACACACTGTACAAGACACCAGTATTGTTGAGCCATTTCATGGAAAATGTAATTGATTTAATCTTAAATCGCACTAGTATTCTGTTTTCCTCGTGGTATGTTTTAATCTGCCAACATCAGTACCAGGAGGAAGCGTAACTGTTCTTCACTACGCACCTAGTCGGCTGCTAAATAAGCGAGGTGACATATTAATTATGTCTCAATGCTGGCTATGACAAGATCATTTTAAACAATTATTCTTCAGACTTGAATAGAAACTGTCGTCAAATAGAATTACAAAGCCATGGACTTCCTGTTAATTCGTGTTGGTACTGAGGGAATCTTTTTCGGTGACATAAAGTGAAACTAATTGAATTGATTACAAAATGAGGGCACGGAGTTTGAAAAGTCACGGGCACTAGCGAGGTGCATTATTGGAAGTGTAGGATTGATTGTTTTTTTGGAGCTTGATGATCCATATTATTGACTGAACGTCAGGATATTACAGCCACCGCAGTTTCAATTTTACATTATAAAAAGAGTAAAATAAACGTGAGACACTCTTTGCTGCTGTTCTCTTTTAGTCTCAGTGCAGAGTATGCTACACTTGCTACACATAGGGTTTGGTAATCCCAGAGCAGTGTTTGTGAATGACCACACGTGTGTGTGTGTGTGTGTGTGTGTGTGTGTGCGTCAAGTCCCGTGCTTCAGTTTGGCATCTTATCTCTTAAAAAATTAGTGTCAAGTTCTGTGTTGGGGAATTGTTTGGGGAATGTAAATTTGATCTACCGGTATATGTTACTTTTTCTTTCTGTCATCTGTCAACAGAGTGCACTAATTACCACATAAATAGGCATCTTGTAGTGACTGTGGGCCCACTCTTTGTTTTCTCTAGTTCTACTTCAATGCTTCAGCTTACAGCTCCTTCTAACTATGAGTCAGTCTAATATACAGACCATGGGACTCTGCTGGTGGCTCCGACATGTGAGACTGGCTTTGTATTTGAAGAGTTTGGGTCCCGAGATCAGAGAGTTTCTGTTTTCTGTTCCC
The DNA here is from genome assembly GCA_028022725.1 of Lycodopsis pacificus. Lineage (NCBI taxonomy): Eukaryota > Metazoa > Chordata > Actinopteri > Perciformes > Zoarcidae > Lycodopsis > Lycodopsis pacificus. The sequence goes on from CM051710.1 coordinate 7,400,154, forward strand.
TTTCGTCTTTCTTTTATCTCGTTGTGTCATTTTAGAATGAAGTACAGCAATGTCTGTGTGAGAGACAGAAAGTTACCCAAAGGTGGGTTTCACGTTGTTTTATTAGTTTTATTTTTATCAATGGGTCGTATTACTTGACCCCTCTCTCTCTTTAATGGTCTGAATACCAAATGGAGTTGAACAGGAAGCCTTACGTCTGTGTCTCCATTCATTACGATAGAGTAATATCTGCAATTTGATATTTGTGTCCCGTTCGCCATCAAAAACAGACTCCACTTATCACCATTATGCTAATAGGGATCGCTATTACTGTAATGATATGCCATTATAAATAATACATGGGACTTAAATAAATGTTTTCCGCATTTGTCCCTCTTTATTTTTCCGGTTCACTCTGTTTCCACAGAGAGAACCTGTGTGGTTCAGTTCATGGCTGCCAAATGAAATGATTAAAGAGACTGTACAGATGTAAACATCTACTCATTTCTCATTCTGCTGTCCAAACACCTCCTTCCCCCCCCCCCTCTGGGGTCATTCAGTACTTAATCTTAATAGACAGCATCTTCATTAAAGCAGAGATTCTGTCACCTCCGGTCTCTGTTGGTGGAATCGCTGCCGACAGGAAACCACACAGCAGGACTTTACAGAGAGAAATGGTGCAGTCGGACCAACAGCTGCTGCGACTTCTGCTGCTCGGAATAAAACTAAAAGCAAGATTTCACCATGAAAAACTGTAATATCATCTTGAATAATAGCACCTGAGATATCATCTGCATGCACTCTAATATCTAATATCTTGTGCTCAGTCTGTGGTGAAATAGAAATGCGTTACTTCCTTTCTTCTCCTTAACAGAAGTAGAGATTCAACACACACGTTTGGTACTCAAACGTCGATCTCTTTCTCTCACAGGTGACTCCGTCCTCAAAGATCGTGGGTGACTTGGCTCAGTTCATGGTGCAGAACAACCTGACCCGGGCAGAAGTGGAGGAGAGGGCGGACGAGCTGTCCTTCCCCCTGTCTGTGGTCGAGTTCCTGCAGGGATACATCGGGATACCACATGGAGGATTCCCAGAGCCGTTCAGATCTAAGGTACGGTAGTTTGTCCTCGTTACACACGTACATGCCGTTCTTGTCCTCCTGTAGTTTAATTGCTCACATGGATTTCTGAGGACTACATCTACAAAAGGTAAATACAACAACATTCATTTAGAAAATAGTAAAAAACTACAATTTTGAAGCCAGCGCTCTGGATTGAACCCTGATATGATAGAATACATGCTGTAGTGGCCGTGGGATCAAAGGGGTTTTGATGGGTCTCAGTAGGGACGTTTCTGTCCTTAAGGGTCTGAGTGCCTCTATTCTGGCTACACAGTTCATTATAGACTTATTATAGGAGCTGATGTTGAAGCCAAATGCATTTTTTAAATCAAAAAGCCCAACAACGTCTCTGTAGGGGCACAAGCGTTAAAGGCACATGTGTATGCAAGTGAGCGCGCACACACTCAAATTCTGTCACATGCTTGGTTTGCAACTGACAGTTGCAAACGGTGAAGAAAAGCGTGATATTGGTCTGTCCTCTCGTCTCCTCTGTTTCTTTACCTCTGTCTACTTCTCTTGTCTCCTGTCTGCATGGAGAGACTCTCGTGTGCATCAGGGGCCAACAGAAGTCTCCGAGAGAGAGGCGCACAAACACAAACACACACACGCTTGAATAAAGGCAAATGTGTCACATTCTCACAGAAACCTGCTGACATATTGGCATACTTGACATTTCTTCCCCAAAGTTTTTTTGTCTCCTTTAAAGAAGCAAAAAAATATTAAAGGAGACCCCCCCCCCCCCGTGATGTATTATCAGTGAGCCGGCTGGCGCCACAAATGTGAAATATTGTGTGCGAGACCCTGTTTGCACTTTTCCACAGGACACTCATCATGTCACCGTGTGTGGCTGAGAATGTAACACGTTGTGCCTGCGTGTGTGAACTCATGCAGCTACAGAGCATTTTTTGCAGAGCCGTTAATATAATTAGCGGACAGATCAAATATAATTAGGTATCTATTTTCTGCCCTATTATTTTGATCAAGTAATTAAATTCAGCTAATGCTGATTTTCTCCTGTCCTGTCAAGTTCATCTTTATTTTGAGCTATTTGATGCTTTCATAACCCTTCTATTACGTCTCCCCAGTTACTATTGCTCCCACACATCTTTCCTCCTGAAGTCCTGTCACCCTTATCGTCAGCTCGTCCTTTCTCTCCCTGTCTCTGTAAGCTGTAAACAGGCGGGAGATTATATCATCAAATATTTGTCATTTGGCTTCCCAGGCAGTCCCACCCTTGCCAATAAAAGTTAGTTTTCAGTTTTGACGTACACTATACAGCCGCTGCCTCTCCGTCAGTGTGGAAGTCGCTCCTACTAAACACACAATAGTGTGGATAACTTCTCTGTTTATTCTAATGATCTGCTTTTATTTTCAGTCAGCACTGGAATACTTTATGCAGAGAGAGGCTCGTTTCTTTCTGCAATCCACCCTCGATATTTACTGCACAAACACCGGGAGCTCGTTCTCTCCATCACTCTTGATTCAGTTAGATTCAGAGCTCCGCTTTGGTCCAAATGAGTTTTGCTTTCCTTTCACAGTGTCTTTTATTCTTGCTTGTTGTGTGCGCCTGTGTTTACATGCAAGCTGTAAGCTTGAGATGAATCTGATACATTTCACTGTCACCCACTGGATATCTCAGAGTACGTTAAGAGTACAAATCAAAGTAATTGGTGTCGAGCTCCTGTGAGTTGGATAAAGAAAATGTTGTTTAAAGGGAAGAAAGTAAAACATTGCCTTATTTATTGAATTATTTTCCTAAAACTGCTCGTTGGAGTAGTTTGTCTTGTGTCAGGCGTTGACCATAATTTGCTGCTACTTCACTGACTCAGTTCATCTTACTCATGGTGGATTGTTTCTCTGTATGTGGCTATAATTGCAAGTTCCTGAGTAATTAGCTTATTTGTTAGCTGCTGTAAATGTTCTTGCGTGCACGCATAGAAATATACAAGACCCGTGAGATATCGGTGTGCTGCAGCTGAAGCTTATTTTTGCCTGCTAGCAGCTTGGAAGAAGTCATGTTTCCTTGATGGAGCTTCTGGTGGCATTCATTAGTTAGAATGCATTATATCACATGCTCTCATGTGCATTGATCGCAGTATTTTCCTCGTCTTAGTTCTGTCCCGCTCAGGTCATGTGCGGTGTGGTTGGACAGAGAGAAGTGGTCAAGGGAGAGGAAAAGAAGAAAGGAGGGAGACTGAGGGAGCTTAGGTGGTGAGATGGGGCTAGAGGGAGAGAATAAGGAGGCCATCAGACACAAAGTCAATTCAAGAAATAAGATTATTGTCAAAAAATCCAGCACATCCCTCAAAGGCATCGCACTCGGAAAGGAAAGAAGAGGAAAAATAATCTGTGACAATATGAAAAAGAGAGTGGGAGTGCGTGTTTTTGAGTGGTTTTAAGAGAAATGTGGAGAAAGAGCAAATAACCTTGAACGAAGCGTTTGTCTTTCCTTAATTTCCTAATGCAGACACACACACGTGCACACACACACGTGCACACACACAATCTCTCTCTCTCTCACTTCACTCAAGCTCACACAGTCACTCTTTGTCTATGTCTCACACTTAAACAATCAACCAGTTTAAGTGTAAGACATCCTCAGAGGATGCAATGTTAATGAGCCGGCCTGCCATCTTTGAAGTGTCTCTCGCACGCACGCACGAACGCACGCACACACACACACACACACACGTGAGTCAGCTATCTTTGAACTGTTAGCTCTGTGACTAATAGCATTGCACCGGGCCCCTTTGTCTGGAGATTCCTGCAAGGCACACACACACACACATGCACTCATAAATGTGCCGAGATGTTACGCATACACAAAGACTATAATACGGTGGGGCACACACACACACACACACACACACATTTTCAAACATAACATGATGCACAGTATGTATGCAAACAGGAGACATATGATCAGCTGAGGGTTTAGTTGGTGCACACAGTGCTGGGAGGAGTGAAAACACACGCATGCAGATTACCAATGCAGCGCTTAGCATGTTAGCTTAGGTGATGATTGTTTTGAACTGAATTAAGCGGAAATAAATAAAGGCGCATACACACTCAGAGGTAGGTAGCACAAGATGCTCTGCTATTCACCTTTTCTGTTTGTATACTTCAAGGAAACACTTGCTGAAGCAGACTACATATGCTAATCATGTGGATGGAGGGTCTCCTCCCTCTGCGTGTGTGTGTGTGTGTGTGTAGACTGTGTCACCAAAAGCTGAAGACACCAGGGAAAATAAAAACAGAACCGCAGCCCTGAGGTGAAACGCCTGTGTCTTGACACCATCATGGCCTCCGATCGATCGATGTCTCTACAAGTTGTGTCAGATACCAACAACTGTGTGGGCAGATACGATGTCATCTCTGTCATTGGTGCTTTAGTTTCCCTTTTCTTTCCGTCTTTCTCCTCTGCCGTTTACAAGAAGAAGACTAGGATGATGTGTCACATGTGCGGCAGCTCTGCAGTCATCTGTGATGACACTTGAATGGAGAGGAAAAGTTGAGTTGCATAAAAGTGGATATCACTGCAGATCTTAATACAAGAGCGGTGTCACTATTATGCAAAATTTGAGTTAAATATAACTCTCATTGAGTTTGATGTTCTCTCCAATTCAAGTGTTTCTCTCCCTCCCCTTCTCCTCCCCATGTGTTTCTATCTTCCTCCTTTAGTCTCTTGTCACTTCAGTGCCTTGACAGGGTGCAGCTTTTATCCAGACCTAGAGTTGTGAATGTTTTACCAGCACTTAATACATCCCACATGGCTCAGACTCCCATGGGGAAACTATGTGTGGGGAAGCATTCATGAAGAATATGACTTTAAATAAAACTTTCAATCAGTTTGTTTCCCCTTTCTCTCGCGCCCTCCTACCTACCTTCTCTTGTTTACTCTCCTTTAACTTCCTCTCTTCTCACCTCCTCTCCCAGGTGCTGAAGTCCCTCAAACGTATCGAGGGTCGTCCAGGCGCCTCTCTGCCACCCATGGACTTCAAAGTCCTGGAGGAGGGGCTCCGAACTGCCCACGGTGATGACATCAGCCCTGAGGATGTGATGTCAGCCGCCATGTACCCGAAGGTGTTCCAGGAGTTCAAGGAGTTCACTGGTGAGTGGGCCGACTTCATAATGGAGCTTTGTATTCAGATGCTTGGATTACGGAGAGGCATCAATAAATAGTTTATTACAATTGTTGTTGTTGTTGTGCGTTTGATCAAATTGGATCTTGTTGTACCGAATGGCATTTCGTCTCGTTCTCACTCTCACAGGCTCACATTCTCATTTGTATTATTACTGGGGCTTGAAATTAGCAGCCGATTCTTAACTCGGGAACATGCAAGTTCAACCATCGGGTAGAAAAGTTTTGCAGTTGCTGTATTTGGCAGTTCAGGGGGGCAACACACTCACCTGTCTCGGGTGGTGAATTTACATAATGCACATATATACGAAACCAGAACAGCGAGAGCTGGTGCCAGAGGGAGAAATCAGCATCAGCAGTAACAGCATTTTTTTTGAGCAGGTTTGAAGTAAATGCAGTCGGCAGCAGCATGGTTCTGGGGGAAGGCTGTGATGTTGGAAGTTTGATGGGAATATTTCTAGAGCAGTCGCATTTTAAAACTTGACTTGAAGTTGTTTAAAGGAGCTACAGTAACGTTCGGCTGCCTGGATTCACACGAGCTTAATTGCTGCTTTGAGGAGTGAGGACGTGTTGGCATTGAACTGGTGGGGCCCTTTTCATGAGGAGCTTTAATTGTGGACAGCTGCTCCTTCACTACTTCAGTTTAAGAGTGAACAGACTCCTGAATCCACTTACCCCTCAGTCTTATTGAATTCCATTTCTGATAATAAATATTGGTCCAAACCGATCTCCCTTTTTAAAGCTGGCATAGCCGGATGTCTCCAGGTCTTAAAGTCGTTTTGTTTGCATGCCCAGTGTCATCATCACAAAGTCATGTTTGCTGATATTAAGGCCATCTCTGTTTCTCTTCCAGCTAACTTTGGTCCAGTGGACTGTCTCAGCACCAGGCTGTTCCTAGATGGACCCAAGATCGCCGAGGAGTTTGAGGTACGCGCCTAAATATTACACACCGTTTAAGGTCGTTAGACCATAACGTAGGCATCTACCAGACACGGAGGGTCACTGTTGCATTGTGGGAGGTGTGGGAAGCAGTGTTTTGGTGATAAAAGTCAGGACATCTTGGCCTTTGCAGCACATGTTTTGACCTTTACCAAGTACCTAAGTACTATTTCATGAAAGTACAATACTAAATTGCATGTACTAGTCCTATGAAAACATAGTCCACACTATTAATAACGTAATAATTGTCCATTTAGCTGCTTCATTAGTTGTGATGCAACAGCGGTTCCATGAAGAACAGACATTATCAAAGGGAAATCATTTTTCCGTCACTGCAGGTGCAGGAGGTTTGATGCAGTTTGGTGCAGAGTCACAGTGAAGTGGGGCAGGACGGAGATATTAACACGATATCAAGGGAACAACAAACTGCATTTTTAATCCCTCCGGCCAGCATATTGGCCTTCCCGCACAGAAATAACTGATTTGTTTTGTTGTACGGTGTTTGAGAGCGGGCCAGTGGAAGCCACTGAGGGCCAGTATCGCAGACCTAACTACAACAGTTACACATTTCTAAAGCGTGTACCAACTGTTTATTTCCCAACAGGGAGGCAGCCGAACATGCCGTCCGATGAAGAAAATAAAACTCACGAGTTGAATTGCTTTGCGCGCAATCAAATTAGTGAGGCACGGGAATGTAACAAGCTGTCGGTGAGAGGATATGGTAATTGCCTGCCACCTAATATATATCGGCATCTAAGCAGCAAACCATTTCCTGTCAACTATAACATACGTGAATATACAGCCAGTGGAAATATTTCAAGATGTCTGCTGTGCTGGTACAAGAGAGCGAGAGACGGTCCCTCTATATGTGATCAGGTAAAGACATGTTTTGTTAGATTTGAGCTTTATTTGTACCTGAATTGTAAATTTAGACGTTACAATATACTCATGTAATTCTACTTGACAGAGGAAACGCATAGGTACATAGTGACTTCACATAGTTTTGATCGAGAGTTTTTTTTTAACCCCTAACATTTACAAAGTAGGACCCTGTGACCGTGATCAGATGACGGCAGTATGAAGACAGTGAGACGGTCAGAGATGATAGTGCTGACCTGTTATGACTGCAGCTCTGTAGCAACCTGACAAACACGTGGTGGTGTTCTACGTGGAAACATGCCGAATGTGAGCCAATATTAATGGCGTTGACATTCTGTGTTGTAACTGAATTGGACTTTATTTGAGGATAAAATGAAGTAAGCTTAATGACAATGGGTCACGCCCACTTTTTACTTCTCGCATCTCTGCTGTAAAGATGTGGGAAATCCTCCGAAAGCATCCAGTGTAAACCCCTTGAATTAGTTGTTGTAGCTAACTGCCAGCCAGCCAACTACCTACAGTACTCATCCACAGTAAATATTGGAATTTCTCTGTAAATCAAAGCATTTAAATGAAAAGCAAGAGAAGTTTCCTGTGGTACATCAGGTGCCTGAAACCAAAGAGAACAACCCTTTCATGGTTACTGTCCATGAAGGGTTTCAGGAGGATTGTGGTAATGTTCCGGACCATAGAAGGTTTTTAGACAAAATCCAACCTTTTTACAGACCCCTCTCTCTTTAACAGAAGAACAAAACATGTTCACGGTGTTTTTAAAATCCACTTCCACGATGGCATTTACAGCTCTGTAGTGAAAGACATCAGTGTTGTGCTACCACAGGGACAGCTGATTCATCGTCTTAACATCCCTCTAGCTTTCATTTATCTCCAGTATTTCCATAGCTTCAATTAACCATCTATTGCAAATCAGCTTTTCCATCTACGTCCCTCTTCTTTTGATCCTTTCAATACTCTCTCTTGATTCTCTCATTATGAGCAACACACAGATTTAAATGACTGATTCAGAGCGGCCAAATGCAAACGAGTTTAATTACCGCTCCATCTCACTGCAGCAGAACGCTTCTAGGCTTGTTGTTAATTGATTTTTATATTACGAGGGACATGGGGAACGCTGCTGCTCTGCTGTTGTATTGTTAGCAAAGAATCAGGAGCTGCATCGATTGGTCTGATCTAGGACAGACCCCGAGACAGGCAGACCCCCCCCACACACACACCCTCCGTTCTTCGTTCATCACCCGTGGGTGTGTATCATGTGATGCAAACGGCTGCAGCTGTCGAGCAGGATCAATAGATTTAATATCCATCTTCCAATCTGGTAGTTGTAGCGATTTTCTAACAGTCACTTATTTAAAACGAGTAATCTTGTATCTAACCCGTCTTCGCTTTCAGTGACTCAGTTTTCTTTATTCCCTCTAAGTGGGAAAACTCATCATTCAACCATTTCCCAGATGCAGAACTGTTGTTTTTGTTTTCCCACCTTCACTAGTCACCTTCCCCTTGCTGCTGTTTATCTAATCTACACTCCATCAGAGCCGTTGTCATTTTTTTTGGAACTTTCCGACTCTCCGATTTCTGCTCGACATCATTCATCCCCACAGAAACAAACTCCCCACCGTTGTCACAACGACGGGTACTCCCGGCAGATCAGGTCCGATTAGCGGGACCGAGCGAGAGATGGAATGAAAAGACGTCAAAAGAACGACCTGTCACAAAGCAGCGTGAGGTTTCTGTTAGATCTCTTTTTTTCTTTTAGTCCTCAAGGGGAAAGAGAAGCTCCTGTATTATTATAGAAATAGATATAATGTTAAACTATATTTATCCAGCACTTTTAAGGACTGCAATAAGGCGTTCCAGCACTGGTACAAAGCCTTTTTTTCTTTTTTTTTTCTTTTTTTCAAAGATACGTTTTGAGAAGGGATGTTACGGATTCGGCGGCCACAGATCTTCAGGCAGTGAGTTCCACAGCTGTGGGGTCCTGACTGCAAAAGCCCAGTCTGCTTTAGTCTTTGGGACTTGTGGTCAGCCAGCAGAGCGCTTCTTGAGGATCTGAGGGCGGTGCTCTGGCTCACAGCTTGGAGATAAGCCACAGAGTGCTTTAAAGGTGATCAGTGATATCGGAAAAATCAATTGTGAAACTTACTGGTAACCAGTGAAGAGAGGCTGGGCTGAAATCGTGTCTTTGTGAAGAGCTGAGCAGCTGCACTTTGAGGCTTAACCCTGAACACAATGAATGACAAAAGTACAACCGAGATGATACAAAAGCATGTCTGACCTTGAGTTCAGGCTGAGAGAGGAAAAGACAGATTTTCGAGATGCTACTCGTATTGATTAAAACATGATTGAATGACTTTTTCAACTTTTCTTTCTTCAAATGAAAGGTCAAATATCACCCCCAGGTTTCTGGCTGCAGGATTGACATTTCTACAAGATTTATTTTTTACATTTGTAGGCAAAGATGTTTCGACTTTGGATGGCCAAAATGATTTGTTTTCATTTAGCTGGAGAAGGTTTCGGGGCATCCAGCACTTTATCGCTGACAGACAAGATACTAACTGATTGCCTCCTTCACTGTTTTTCTCATAAGACATTTGTGTGACATCCACATAATAATATTAATGATAATAGTGCTGAATCTTGTGTTGATGTATTACGTGTCTCAGGCAGATGTGTACATACAGGGACAGGATGGGGCCTATTGCTGTCGGAACAATTGATTTGGCTGTTGTCATTACTATTCCATTTAATTTAACCAGTTCAGAAGTGATGTTCATGAAAGTAGGCTGAGGCAGATCCATTTATTTCATTGTAGTGTGTACTTCGAGAGCATTGTATGCTTGAGACGGTATTTACTTCTCATCAAAGAAGCCATTCACATCACTGTACTGTGTAATCAGTTCTTTTGTATCACTAGCGCGGTGACCTACAGGACGTGTGGGAGCGCTCCCACATAATCACAGCATCGAGACTCACCTCAGTGCTGAGGCCTTAAACGTTAGTCTGATGAAAGTCTCAGAATCAATACTTCCCTGTGTAGGTATAGACGTTGTTCAGAAGTGTTGCTATCTTGAAACTAATAACGCCTCTGCCCACAATAAGAGCACACCGTTGGATGCATGTTGCGTCACTGTCCTCGGGTCTCCTCTTGTATTTGATATCTGGGTTATTAAAACATCGACATCGCTGGAGGAAATTGAGTTGCCTCAATTCCTGACTTTTTTTGGTGATATGAGGTGTGTGCATGCATGTGATACCCATGCCGGTTTGATGCGAGTGCTATACATGAAAGAGGCAGGTTGACTGCTGCTGCTGCTGCTGCAACCTTTTGCTCATAAGAAGCATGTCTATTTTTGTGCTCGTGCTGATTGCTTTGTGGAACTATAGCCGGCACTGTTGAGGCAGAGATGAGCCCTGAATAGCACTCATGCTCTCCAGCATGCATACCCCACCCCAGTCCTCCAGCTAGAAAGCTCTGCTACACCTTTGTTTGCAGAATGCATGTGTATATAGAGTTATATAAGCGGCCACAAGCGCTGAATAAACAGAAAACTACAGGATTAATGCACCAAATACAGTAGGACACCATAGTTACAGAAACATGTATTTTTTAATGTTAAATTATCTGAGGCATCAACCTTTGTGGTTGTGACTTTTATTAGCATTTGTGGTGAATCCACAGGGACGGCAGCAACAGACGGTCAGTGTCCATCACAGAGGACTCCTGCTGAACTTTGGCCACCACACTGTCACCTGTATATCTGGAACAACATCTGTTGGTGAGCTCTTGGCAGCTGGTGTGTGTGTGTGAAGCAGACAACGGAAATCTTTATCAAAACCGATTCAAGCACCAAATCTCTTTGAGCGCCGACTTAGACCTAAAGCCCCGAGTTGTCTGTTGTGCGAAGTAGATATTAAGTCTTTCACAGTAATCATTTGGTATTGTTAAGCACTTCATTCCAAGCCTGTTGAGAATCCAGTTGGAGCGATTTATCAGCCAACAAGTGAACAGCGAGCTTTGTGCAGTGAACGTGGTGGGACGACACAAAGAATACGCTTTTCCCCCAGTTTTTTTATTTTGCATAATTTCTTTATGCTCTGTAAAGATTTTGAGTCCTATATCATCGTCTTCTTATTTGTTTTATAATCAAATGACCACTTTGTGAAACAGCATCTGAAGGCTATTTAGAGCGCATAGTATACACACTCAGGCCTACACATGGTGACGGCTCTGCCCGTCGCACACACACACGCATACTGTAGAGCACAAACAAAGACCGGTCAGTGCTAATGACCGCAGACACCGACACACGGAGCCGTGCGTTCGCCGCAGTAATCTCATTACTCTGTCACTGTCGGTAATAAAGTCATATCTGAGACGTGACGTGAAGCAGACTGTGAAAGTTGCTTCAGTGTCGGAGACGCTTTAGCAGCGAATGCGTACGCAGTTGGATTTGACAGAAGAAGCTCTGTGCTTGAGGGTGCTGTGTTGAATGCATGCGAGGGCCGTATAGATGAGAACACAGCAGATGCATCACTGAGACATGGAGCATACATAATGCACGACAGACGCTATCACATGCATGGTAATAGGCTGGGTGGTTGGAGTTGGGTTTGATAGAACTTTGAAACCATTCATGTCGTGTGTTTGAGGGTTTTGGGGACACAACTTCAGAGTTCAAAGAAACATATTATTTTTGTATAAAGTTTTCTTTTATACATGCACGATAAACTGATTGCACCGGCAAGTTGATGCGTAGCGCTCACTGTAGATGCCTCATAGACGGATGTTCCAGCAGGCGGTGCTTTGGTATAAATACATCGCATTGACGGCTTGAGGAAGATAAATCCTTGAGAACAAGCTCTCGATTTGTCAAGTGGCAATCTAAAGTCACACTTTTGATTGTAGTAGTACAAAAACAGTAAAGTGCAAGTTTTTATACACCAAATGTAACAATGAGAATATATAGTTCATACCGTGCTGTCTAAAAATAGGGGCCTGTGGGTATGTGACCTGGAGTTGGTTTAACAATGAAAGCAGAATATAAATGCTGACTGTTAGGGGGGAGGTCAGTGTGTATCAGTAAGCAGTGATATATCGACCCAGTGCACCGAAGTCTAACTCTGTGTAAAACTTTGGCACACACACACGGTTGCATCTTACACAAAATCATCTTCAAAAGAGTCCATAAATCCTGTGCAACTCTTCAGAGAGTGCGCATACTGTACTTTTCATGGGGAACAGTTGTGAGGAGGCGTAGTGTTGGAGCCACACCGTTGGAAAGGGGAGGGCAGTTGGTGTTTTTTTGCAAAGTGTTGCCATGAGCCTGACAAAACGGCACAAGCCGGAGAGAAGTTCAGCGTAGGGGGTGGAGAGAGAAACGGAGAGGTGACGATTGAGTGCCAGGGACAAGCAAAGGCATGCAAAGCAAGAGAGCGAGGGAAGTAGATGAAGAGCCGGAGAAAGACAGAGGCAGAGTAAAATTGAGATCGATACATACCTGTTTTCGTCTTCCGACTGACTTAGTTTGGAATATCAATGGAGACTCAACAGCCGAGACGGTGATGAGAGAAACAGAAAAGGATGCGAGGGGAAAGGTCGAGTAAAAGCGGGGGGGGGGGGATAGACACAGCAGAGGAAAAGACAAACAAAGTAAAGAGAAGCCGAAAGAGGCAGATGAGGGAAATTAACAACGGCATGGGAGACGGAGCCAGGCCCCAGATATGGGGTTGCAAAAATAACAATACAAAATTGAAAGCTGCGACACATGGGAGGACTCACAAACAGAGAGATTGAAGGAAGTTGGACAAATGGAAAATATTCTGACCGGTGAGATGAGATATTTGAGAAGAGGCGTGAGATAAATGAAGAAGTGCAGCGGCCGGTGTCGAGGGAAAGACGAGCGAGACAGAACACGGCAGTGAGCAGAATGGATATGAGAAGGAAGGAGTGCGTCTGGAGGTAAAGAGAGAGAGAGAGTCGTCTACACAGGTCAATATTATAAATACATGTCAAATGCCCTTTCAGCTGAACTTTGAAGACCCTCGAGTCGTGTGTTAACAGGTCTAGTGCTGGTGTAAAACTGTCAGGCTGCTTTCACCCCCGACCTGTTTGGTGCGGTTTGTTGAGGCTTGTGTCCTATTGTTAAAAGGTAAGTGAGAGATGACGACATGTTTAATCAGTTGTTACAGTAGAAATCAATTAATGATTCCAGAATTCCATTTAGCTACTTCAGTTTCAGGATCCTGGCGTGCTGGTTTATTCAGAGTTCATATCAGAGTTATTGTATTTACAAGTCGAAAGTATACATCGTTCATATCAACCTATCCAAGTCGTAATTACAACTGAGACACGCTGATATATCAGACTTTACACGACCATGAGATGTGCAGCGCTTACAGTTGCTGATTCAATGTCGTGCATTAGTGTAGAATACAACATTGATAAGATGCCACATTCTTTGGTTTATTTATTAAGCTGTTTGATTGCAGTGAGGCTTAATGAATCTCCTCTCATGAATCTGTCCGTGTGTCTCTGCCCTCCACCAAGTGCATGCTTGGAAAGATTCCAGCCGAGCAGGAGGCGAAAAAGAAACGAGGAATAGAAGCAAACATTGTGCATATTTCGCTCCAATAAGTTTAGCTTTTTCTGCAAATTTCTTTCACGCTTTAGCTGGACTTGTGCCGCTATAGGCGCCCATGTATTCATTTCTATTTTCTAGCATGATCTCAATTTCTGTCCCATCCTCCTTCACACTCTCACTCCAATTCATTCGTTCTCTTCAATCCTCTACTTGTCTCCGTTTCCCTCTCAGGTGGAGCTGGAGAGGGGGAAGATCCTCCACATCAAGGCGCTGGCACTGGGTGACCTGAACAAGGCCGGCCAGAGAGAGGTCTTCTTTGAGCTGAACGGACAGCTGAGATCTGTGCTGGTTAAAGACACTGTTGCCATGAAGGTACACAGAAGGAATGGGGGGGGGGGGGTATAGACAAATGATGGATGAATGATGAATGGATGGATAAAGGGAAAGTTCCTTGTAAAAACTGATGTTGGATCTAAGCTTAAAAAAAGATTTTATGACTGATGTGCACTTGGGAATTTATTCATAGAATCAAATGATGGAGGCAGGTTTCAATGGGTCCTATGACTCTATGGATGGATCGTTGGCTGCACGGAGGCAGGTGTGTGCAGATGGCTTGGATGGACAGATGGATGCATGAAATGACTCTTTGTCCCTCCACACAGGAAATGAAGTTCCATCCTAAGGCTCTGAAGTCCATCAAGGGTCAGGTGGGAGCACCCATGCCTGGAAAGGTCCTGGAGGTCAAAGTGGAAGTGGGATCCAAGGTAAATTTACAGTTTTCTCCTGATACTGCAGATAGCTTTGCTTTTATGTGACCGGTATTCTTTTTGTGGTTATCCTTTGACTGCAGTGCTTTTTCAGTGATCTGCACGTTTGTCTCCTGTTTTTAATGCTCTGTGAACTCTCTACAATCATGAAAGGTGGAGAAGGGTCAGCCGCTGTGTGTCCTCTCGGCCATGAAGATGGAGACGGTGGTCAACTCCCCGGTGGCCGGTACCATTAAGGTGGTTCATGTCACGACCGACTCCTCCCTGGAGGGAGATGACCTGATACTGGAAATCGAGGAGTAGAGTGAGAGGGCAGAAAGGAGGGGGGAGGGGGGGGGGGGGCTAGGAGGGAGTTAAATCATCTGATTCTGGAAATGGTGAGGTAGAGGACTAGGGAAGGTTACAAAAAAGGAGGAAGGGGATAAAACTTGCATCTCTGGCAGGACATTTCTGCCCCTGACTTGTACATATCTGATGGTTACACTAAGGAAAATGAAGCACAGCTCCACACGTATCCAAACACTGGATAGGTGTAAATAGTAGATAATGTGATAATCCTAAAAAATATATTAATTAGATGGTAATTTCTTAGTGATTTGTTGCACTAATCAAATGATCTAACTCTCCCAAAAGCAAAGTTATTCCCGTAGGTGTGGTGATTAGGTCTAAAATCAGCATCTCTCAATACATCTCTTAATGTCCTGTCAACTTGTGGAAAATAAGATTTTTTTTAGAAAGAAATGAATTGTGATACATTCCATTCCTTAAATGCTTAAATGTCTTAAATGTGATGTATTACAAAATAACAATGTGTAACGCTAACAGGGTCGGAACATCTCCTTGCAATTAAATGCCACAATTTCCATTTCTATGCTGTTGATGTTGCCTCATATATGCAAAGTGAGTAGGTGAGACTTTATGTTAATGACTACTAAATGTTTTTCCTCGTACTCAGCGGGGGATCAGACAAAGGAGGATAGACTTAAGGAGGTATTACCAAATCACTTTTTCGAACGCTTGCCTCTGTACGACATCATTTGTCACTGTGGAGTGGTAGCATTTGTACTTAAATAAACTTTAAAGACAATGAAGCACACTGGGGGTTTACGCGAGAACTGAAGGAAAGAAATCACAATATATTCGTCCAACCTGTTTTAGAGAAGCATAACAAAGCAAGCGAGATGTCCAATGTTGCACCAAAGTGAAAAATGTCTTCTGCTGCTGTATCAGTAACAGTAGATGGTTTATTTTTTTTAAAGATCTGTACTGGTGTTGAAAATGTTTCCCCATTCACACCTGTTTTTAAAATCCCAAAGCCATAACATAAGCGTGCTATAGAAGCATGGTTGACGGTAACCTGTCGGCCATGTTGGAAACACCCAAATAGGATTCGGGATGTGATTTTTACAAAGTACCTCTGTTGTGGTTGGTTGAAATGCGGCTTTCTATCTGCTGGATCATTTTAGAGGTCTGGCCTTTCTTTAGTCTCTGGTTTAATATTGGAATGTAATGGAGAAGTTGTCAGAGCAGCGGCTCCACCCGGCAGAGATTATGGTGAATGGTCTTTTGGCTGCATGGGGATTTTAATGCTAGGTGGAAATGGGATTACATGAAGACATGTGGTGTTATTTTCTCAGTCTCAGCTGATTAATTTATGAATTCATTCTCTGTCAAATGATGTGAAATTAGCCGGACTAATAAGAGACTCCCAGCAGCTGTGTGTGCGTGTGTGTGCGCGCTAATGTTAAGAGTCAACCAGTACCCATAATGTTGCACCTCCAGAGCTGAAAGCACATTCTAAATAAATGAAATATTCATGCACACGCACTGATGCAAACACATTCACGTTAACATCCCCCCCCACCCCCCCAGTGCTGTCTGGATAAAAAGAAAACCAAGTACACCTCACAGTGGCGTGGCTGTCTCCATAGAAACACTGTATCCTAAAAATTGAACAGCGATGCAGAAACAACCTTAATCCGCTATCAGATGATGCGGGTGAATTAAACGTCCAAGATTTTAACTCAATTTGGCGCTAATGTCTGGCCTTTTTCGTTATTTGAAGGTCTTGAACCTGATCTATGCTGGATTGAATGTTCACCCCGACCAGCAGAAGTAGACGGTGAACCCAAAAAAACGTATCAATTACAGGAGGAAAAGTGTCGCAGCATGAAGCGTTTGAGACAGCAGCTTACATGTCTCTACACTCTCCCCAGCCCACTGCCACGCATCAATGCACCGCCTGGCTTTATCAATCTGTATTTGAAATCCTTTGAAAGAGCTGGAGATGAAATGGTGAGATTGTGTGAATGAGTGTTTTCGACAAGCTGTTGCACAATAATGTGAAGTTCCCCCCTCCTCCTCTCTTTACTGACTCTCGTCATTTGTCTGCTTTTCCTGCCTCATCCATCTATCCAACCAGCTTTATGTTTCCCCCCCCCCCCCCCCCCCTCCCCCTCCCCCTCCCCTCAGTGTAAACCTTCACATGTCATCAGCTCATGCAATAATGCAGACGTGTTTCTCTGTCTAAGCCAGCAGTGATTATAACAATGTACTACTGTTTAGTGTCTGGGGAGGAAACATAATACATTTGAGAGAAGTAAACACAGCAGGAAAATGTTATTTGTTTCAGAAAGGGTGATAAAACATTGACCTGTTCTTGAGCTCACACTATCAAGAGGTGAACTATTGCAGAGTATAAAAATAGGATCTGTGACATTTATTTTTCCATTGAATTGCTTTCCTTTTGTGTGTTTTTATGAAACCAAACAAACTGTTTATTTACTCTCTCAGTACAGCAGGCTTGACTGCCTGCAGATCCAGAATGTCTCCCTGGAATTTCTATCAAAATGTTCACTTGTGGTAAAGTTCTTTCCTTTTCTTCTTCGTAAATCATCCTAGTTGAGAAATTTACATTTCTGTTTGATCATTCACATGATGTATGTATGTTTAAGTGCGAGGAAAGATGAGCTGGAGGGCACAAAAAAGGGAAACTAATAATTGTTCTATCTGTACTTACAAATAAAGTTAACCATAGCTGAATCTGCATTGTGTTGGTGTGGATTCAATATTATACACACAGTAGATCAACCCTGAGCAATCCCACAAATAGGTCAGCTTAAGTTAATGGTTTTCAAGAGCAAATGTCAACAGCACAACATATGACGTATAAGATCCTGTCTGTTAAGGTCTCACTACAAAGCAGACTAATCACCTGACCACAGTAAAATCTATATTTCATATCAGCCCGTTAAAAATAATATATCCAACTAGCAATTCGATTTCAACAATGGATGTAAAAAAAAAAGCCATAGTATGTCATAACATACATAAACTGTAGTATGCCAAAAACAAAATGGTAAGCTATAAAAACATCACAGTACAGTAACTTATGTAAAAATGTAGTATATTATGCCATTAAAGTGTAATGATAAAGTAAAAATGTTATATAAAAAAATGTAAAAGTTCATGGTGTATTCTGTCATAAAAAATAGTTATGTCGATAGGGAGCACTCGTGAGGTGGGTGGTTGTTTAGACAGGTGTCGAGGAAGAATGGCCAGGAACATGTGCGGGGTAGTGCACATCTGTCTTTTTTTTTTTTAAAGGGACCACCAGTTAAAATGCCAACAAACAAAGTTTGGAGAGGAGAGACCGGAGAAAACACAAGCTTCTCAAAGTATTTGAGTAAGTTAAAAAGACGCGTACAATCATGTTTTAAGATTTACGACTACTTAAGAGAGGTGCCATTGGTGCCAGCATGAACACTGTCTCCCCTCTGATCACCATCAACACCTGGTGGAGGCGCGTTGGTGCTTGTCCAGCCTGCGGCGATCAGAGAGCTGTGGCCGGTTGGAGGAGCTGGAAGGTGGGGTGTCCGTCCGGTGGTGAAAACTTCTGCATGACCAAGATGGCGAACCTGTTGGCCAGTAGGAGTGCTGGAAGTGAGTGAGAGAAGAGTTGTTTGTGTACGTCTATATAGGTCATAGTATAGTATGTCAAAACATATAATAATATAGTATGCCATAAATGAGTTAGAATTCTATAGTAGTAGCCATAAAGTATTGAATAATTGTTCTAAAAATGTTATAGCATACAGTATTACATAAAAACGTGTCATTAAAAGTGTGTACTATGTACATAGTGAAATTGATCTCAAAATGGTCAAATGTTTATTGCATTGATTTGAAAGGTCCATATTCCCATAAAAACACCCATACTATATACTGTATGTATTTAAAAGTGTAGCATGAGAAATGTGTTGAAATGTGATGGAATTGATTGTTTGAATTTTCCTTTTTCTATGAGCAATCACAGTAATAATGAATAACTCAGACAATGCAGTCATAGTATTGCACGTCGGAAAAATAGAAAAACAGTCATAGTATTGCATGTCGGAAAAATAGAAAAACAGTCATAGTATTGCATGTCGGAAAAATAGAAAAAACTCACAGTATAGCATGTTGAAAACAGTCATGGTATAGCATGTGGAAATAATTGAAAAAAGTCATAGCATAGCATGTGGAAAAATAGAAAAAAAAGTCATAGTATAGCATGTGGAAAAATAGAAAAAAAGTCATAGTATTGCATGTCGAAAAAATAGAAAAAAGTCACAGTATTGCATGTCGGAAAAATTGAAAAAGGTCATAGTATAGCATGTGGAAATAATTGAAAAATGTCAAAGTATAGTATGTGGAAAAATAGAGAAAAAAGTCATAGTATAGCATGTGGAAAAATAGAAAAATGTCATAGTATAGCATGTGGAAATAATTGAAAGAAGTCATGGTATAGCATGTCGGAAACAGTCATAGTATAGCATGTGGGAAAATAGAAAAAAAGTCATAGTATAGCATGTCGAAAAAATTGAAAACAGTCATAGTATAGCATGTGGAAATAATTGAAAGAAGTCATAGCATAGCATGTGGAAAAATAGAAAAAAGTCATAGTATAGCATGTGGAAATAATTGAAAAAAGTCAAAGTATAGCATGTCGAAAAAATTGAAAACAGTCATAGTATAGCATGTGGAAATAATTGAAAGAAGTCATAGCATAGCATGTGGAAAAATAGAAAAAAGTCATAGTATAGCATGTGGAAATAATTGAAAAAAGTCATAGTATTGCATGTCGAAAAAAATAGAAAAAAGTCATAGTATTGCATGTCGGAAAAATTGAAAAAGGTCATAGTATAGCATGTCGAAAACAGTCATAGTATAGCATGTGGAAATAATTGAAAAATGTCAAAGTATAGTATGTGGAAAAATAGAGAAAAAAGTCATAGTATAGCATGTCGAAATAATTGAAAAATGTCATAGTATAGCATGTGGAAAAATAGAAAAAAGTCATAGTATAGCATGTGGAAATAATTGAAAGAAGTCATGGTATAGCATGTCGGAAACAGTCATAGTATAGCATGTGGGAAAATAGAAAAAAAGTCATAGTATAGCATGTCGGAAACAGTCACAGTACAGCATGTGGAAATAATTGAAAAAAGTCATAGTATAGCATGTCGAAAAAATTGAAAACAGTCATAGTATAGCATGTGGAAATAATTGAAAAAAGTCATAGTATTGCATGTCGGAAAAATAGAAAAAAGTCATGGTATAGCATGTCGGAAACAGTCACAGTATAGCATGTGGAAATAATTGAAAACAGTCATAGTATTGCATGTCGGAAACAGTCATAGTATAGCATGTGTAAATAATTGAAAAAAGTCATAGTATAGCATGTGGAAAAATAGAAAAAAGTCATAGTATAGCATGTGGAAATAATTGAAAGAAGTCATGGTATAGCATGTCGGAAACAGTCATAGTATAGCATGTGGGAAAATAGAAAAAAGTCATAGTATAGCATGTGGAAATAATTGAAAAAAGTCATAGTATAGCATGTGGAAAAATAGAAAAAAAGTCATAGTATAGCATGTCGAAAAAATTGAAAACAGTCATAGTATAGCATGTGGAAATAATTGAAAAAAGTCATAGTATTGCATGTCGGAAAAATAGAAAAAAGTCATGGTATAGCATGTCGGAAACAGTCACAGTATAGCATGTGGAAATAATTGAAAACAGTCATAGTATTGCATGTCGGAAACAGTCATAGTATAGCATGTGTAAATAATTGAAAAAAGTCATAGTATAGCATGTGGAAAAATAGAAAAAAGTCATAGTATAGCATGTGGAAATAATTGAAAGAAGTCATGGTATAGCATGTCGGAAACAGTCATAGTATAGCATGTGGAAAAATAGAGAAAAAAGTCATAGTATAGCATGTCGAAATAATTGAAAAATGTCATAGTATAGCATGTGGAAAAATAGAAAAAAGTCATAGTATAGCATGTGGAAAAATAGAAAAAAAGTCATAGTATTGCATGTCGAAAAAATAGAAAAAAGTCACAGTATTGCATGTCGGAAAAATTGAAAAAGGTCATAGTATAGCATGTGGAAATAATTGAAAAATGTCAAAGTATAGTATGTGGAAAAATAGAGAAAAAAGTCATAGTATAGCATGTGGAAAAATAGAAAAATGTCATAGTATAGCATGTGGAAATAATTGAAAGAAGTCATGGTATAGCATGTCGGAAACAGTCATAGTATAGCATGTGGGAAAATAGAAAAAAAGTCATAGTATAGCATGTCGAAAAAATTGAAAACAGTCATAGTATAGCATGTGGAAATAATTGAAAGAAGTCATAGCATAGCATGTGGAAAAATAGAAAAAAGTCATAGTATAGCATGTGGAAATAATTGAAAAAAGTCAAAGTATAGCATGTCGAAAAAATTGAAAACAGTCATAGTATAGCATGTGGAAATAATTGAAAGAAGTCATAGTATAGCATGTGGAAATAATTGAAAAAAGTCATAGTATTGCATGTCGAAAAAAATAGAAAAAAGTCATAGTATTGCATGTCGGAAAAATTGAAAAAGGTCATAGTATAGCATGTCGAAAACAGTCATAGTATAGCATGTGGAAATAATTGAAAAATGTCAAAGTATAGTATGTGGAAAAATAGAAAAAAGTCATAGTATAGCATGTGGAAATAATTGAAAGAAGTCATGGTATAGCATGTCGGAAACAGTCATAGTATAGCATGTGGGAAAATAGAAAAAAAGTCATAGTATAGCATGTCGGAAACAGTCACAGTACAGCATGTGGAAATAATTGAAAAAAGTCATAGTATAGCATGTCGAAAAAATTGAAAACAGTCACAGTATAGCATGTGGAAATAATTGAAAAAAGTCATAGTATTGCATGTCGGAAAAATAGAAAAATGTCATGGTATAGCATGTCGAAAACAGTCATAGTATAGCATGTGGAAATAATTGAAAAATGTCATAGTATTGCATGTCGGAAACAGTCATAGTATAGCATGTGGAAATAATTGAAAAAAGTCATAGTATAGCATGTGGAAAAATAGAAAAAAGTCATAGTATAGCATGTGGAAATAATTGAAAAATGTCAAAGTATAGTATGTGGAAAAATAGAGAAAAAAGTCATAGTATAGCATGTCGAAAACAGTCATAGTATAGCATGTGTAAATAATTGAAAAAAGTCATAGTATAGCATGTGGAAAAATAGAAAAAAGTCATAGTATAGCATGTGGAAATAATTGAAAAATGTCAAAGTATAGTATGTGGAAAAATAGAGAAAAAAGTCATAGTATAGCATGTCGAAAACAGTCATAGTATAGCATGTGTAAATAATTGAAAAAAGTCATAGTATAGCATGTGGAAAAATAGAAAAAAGTCATAGTATAGCATGTGGAAATAATTGAAAAAAGTCATAGCATAGCATGTCGGAAAAATAGAAAAAACTCATAGTATAGCATGTCGGAAACAGTCACAGTATAGCATGTGGAAATAATTGAAAAATGTCATAGTATAGCATGTGGAAAAATAGAAAAAAAGTCATAGTATAGCATGTGGAAAAATAGAAAAACTCAAAGTATAGCATGTCGGAAACAGTCACAGTACAGCATGTGGAAATAATTGAAAAAAGTCATAGTATAGCATGTCGAAAAAATTGAAAAAAGTCAAAGTATAGCATGTGGAAATAATTGAAAAAAGTCATAGTATAGCATGTCGGAAAAATAGAAAAAAAAGTCATGGTATAGCATGTCGGAAACAGTCACAGTACAGCATGTGGAAATAATTGAAAAAAGTCATAGCATAGCATGTCGAAAAAATTGAAAAAAGTCATAGTATAGCATGTGGAAATAATTGAAAAAAGTCAAAGTATAGCATGTGGAAATAATTGAAAAAAGTCATAGTATAGCATGTGGAAATAATTGAAAAAAGTCATAGTATAGCATGTGGAAAAATAGAAAAAAAGTCATAGTATAGCATGTCGAAATAATTGAAAAAAGTCATAGTATAGCATGTGGAAATAATTGAAAAAAGTCATAGTATAGCATGTGGAAAAATAGAAAAAAAGTCATAGTATAGCATGTCGGAAACAGTCACAGTACAGCATGTGGAAATAATTGAAAAAAGTCATAGTATAGCATGTCGAAAAAATTGAAAACAGTCATAGTATAGCATGTGGAAATAATTGAAAAAAGTCATAGTATTGCATGTCGGAAAAATAGAAAAATGTCATGGTATAGCATGTCGAAAACAGTCATAGTATAGCATGTGGAAATAATTGAAAAATGTCATAGTATTGCATGTCGGAAACAGTCATAGTATAGCATGTGGAAATAATTGAAAAAAGTCATAGTATAGCATGTGGAAAAATAGAAAAAAGTCATAGTATAGCATGTGGAAATAATTGAAAAATGTCAAAGTATAGTATGTGGAAAAATAGAGAAAAAAGTCATAGTATAGCATGTCGAAAACAGTCATAGTATAGCATGTGTAAATAATTGAAAAAAGTCATAGTATAGCATGTGGAAAAATAGAAAAAAGTCATAGTATAGCATGTGGAAATAATTGAAAAATGTCAAAGTATAGTATGTGGAAAAATAGAGAAAAAAGTCATAGTATAGCATGTCGAAAACAGTCATAGTATAGCATGTGTAAATAATTGAAAAAAGTCATAGTATAGCATGTGGAAAAATAGAAAAAAGTCATAGTATAGCATGTGGAAATAATTGAAAAAAGTCATAGCATAGCATGTCGGAAAAATAGAAAAAACTCATAGTATAGCATGTCGGAAACAGTCACAGTATAGCATGTGGAAATAATTGAAAAATGTCATAGTATAGCATGTGGAAAAATAGAAAAAAAGTCATAGTATAGCATGTGGAAAAATAGAAAAACTCAAAGTATAGCATGTCGGAAACAGTCACAGTACAGCATGTGGAAATAATTGAAAAAAGTCATAGTATAGCATGTCGAAAAAATTGAAAAAAGTCATAGTATAGCATGTGGAAATAATTGAAAAAAGTCATAGTATAGCATGTCGGAAAAATAGAAAAAAAAGTCATGGTATAGCATGTCGGAAACAGTCACAGTACAGCATGTGGAAATAATTGAAAAAAGTCATAGCATAGCATGTCGAAAAAATTGAAAAAAGTCATAGTATAGCATGTGGAAATAATTGAAAAAAGTCAAAGTATAGCATGTGGAAATAATTGAAAAAAGTCATAGTATAGCATGTGGAAATAATTGAAAAAAGTCATAGTATAGCATGTGGAAAAATAGAAAAAAAGTCATAGTATAGCATGTCGAAAAAATTGAAAACAGTCATAGTATAGCATGTGGAAATAATTGAAAAAAGTCATAGTATTGCATGTCGGAAAAATAGAAAAAAGTCATGGTATAGCATGTCGAAAACAGTCATAGTATAGCATGTGGAAATAATTGAAAACAGTCATAGTATTGCATGTCGGAAACAGTCATAGTATAGCATGTGGAAATAATTGAAAAATGTCAAAGTATAGTATGTGGAAAAATAGAGAAAAAAGTCATAGTATAGCATGTCGGAAACAGTCACAGTACAGCATGTGGAAATAATTGAAAAAAGTCATAGCATAGCATGTCGAAAAAATTGAAAAAAGTCAAAGTATAGCATGTGTAAATAATTGAAAAAAGTCATAGTACAGCATGTGGAAAAATAGAAAAAAGTCATAGCATAGCATGTGGAAATAATTGAAAAAAGTCATAGTATAGCATGTGGAAAAATAGAAAAAAAGTCATAGTATAGCATGTCGAAAAAATTGAAAACAGTCATAGTATAGCATGTGGAAATAATTGAAAAAAGTCATAGTATTGCATGTCGGAAAAATAGAAAAAAGTCATGGTATAGCATGTCGGAAACAGTCACAGTATAGCATGTGGAAATAATTGAAAACAGTCATAGTATTGCATGTCGGAAACAGTCATAGTATAGCATGTGGAAATAATTGAAAAATGTCAAAGTATAGTATGTGGAAAAATAGAGAAAAAAGTCATAGTATAGCATGTCGAAAACAGTCATAGTATAGCATGTGTAAATAATTGAAAAAAGTCATAGTATAGCATGTGGAAAAATAGAAAAAAGTCATAGTATAGCATGTGGAAATAATTGAAAAAAGTCATAGTATAGCATGTCGGAAAAATAGAAAAAAAAGTCATGGTATAGCATGTCGGAAACAGTCACAGTACAGCATGTGGAAATAATTGAAAAAAGTCATAGCATAGCATGTCGAAAAAATTGAAAAAAGTCAAAGTATAGCATGTGGAAATAATTGAAAAAAGTCATAGTATAGCATGTGGAAAAATAGAAAAAAGTCATAGTATAGCATGTGGAAATAATTGAAAAAAGTCATAGTATAGCATGTGGAAAAATAGAAAAAAAGTCATAGTATAGCATGTCGAAAAAATTGAAAACAGTCATAGTATAGCATGTGGAAATAATTGAAAAAAGTCATAGTATTGCATGTCGGAAAAATAGAAAAAAGTCATGGTATAGCATGTCGGAAACAGTCACAGTATAGCATGTGGAAATAATTGAAAACAGTCATAGTATTGCATGTCGGAAACAGTCATAGTATAGCATGTGTAAATAATTGAAAAAAGTCATAGTATAGCATGTGGGAAAATAGAAAAAAAGTCATAGTATAGCATGTCGAAAAAATTGAAAACAGTCATAGTATAGCATGTGGAAATAATTGAAAAATGTCAAAGTATAGTATGTGGAAAAATAGAGAAAAAAGTCATAGTATAGCATGTCGAAATAATTGAAAAATGTCATAGTATAGCATGTGGAAAAATAGAAAAAAGTCATAGTATAGCATGTGGAAATAATTGAAAGAAGTCATAGTATTGCATGTCGGAAAAATAGAAAAAAAAGTCATGGTATAGCATGTCGGAAACAGTCATAGTATAGCATGTCGAAAAAATTGAAAACAGTCATAGTATAGCATGTGGAAATAATTGAAAAATGTCAAAGTATAGTATGTGGAAAAATAGAGAAAAAAGTCATAGTATAGCATGTCGAAATAATTGAAAAATGTCATAGTATAGCATGTGGAAAAATAGAAAAAAGTCATAGTATAGCATGTGGAAATAATTGAAAGAAGTCATAGTATTGCATGTCGGAAAAATAGAAAAAAAAGTCATGGTATAGCATGTCGGAAACAGTCATAGTATAGCATGTCGAAAAAATTGAAAACAGTCATAGTATAGCATGTGGAAATAATTGAAAAAAGTCATAGTATTGCATGTCGGAAAAATAGAAAAAAAAGTCATGGTATAGCATGTCGGAAACAGTCATAGTATAGCATGTCGAAAAAATTGAAAACAGTCATAGTATAGCATGTGGAAATAATTGAAAAAAGTCATAGTATTGCATGTCGGAAAAATAGAAAAAAGTCATGGTATAGCATGTCGAAAACAGTCATAGTATAGCATGTGGAAATAATTGAAAACAGTCATAGTATTGCATGTCGGAAACAGTCATAGTATAGCATGTGGAAATAATTGAAAAATGTCAAAGTATAGTATGTGGAAAAATAGAGAAAAAAGTCATAGTATAGCATGTCGAAAACAGTCATAGTATAGCATGTGTAAATAATTGAAAAAAGTCATAGTATAGCATGTGGAAAAATAGAAAAAAGTCATAGTACAGCATGTGGAAATAATTGAAAAAAGTCATAGCATAGCATGTCGAAAAAATTGAAAAAAGTCATAGTATAGCATGTGGAAATAATTGAAAAAAGTCATAGTATTGCATGTCGGAAAAATAGAAAAAACTCATAGTATAGCATGTCGGAAACAGTCACAGTATAGCATGTGGAAAAATAGAAAAAAAGTCATAGTATAGCATGTGGAAATAATTGAAAAAAGTCATGGTATAGCATGTCGGAAACAGTCATAGTATAGCATGTGGAAATAATTGAAAAAAGTCATAGCATAGCATGTCGAAATAATTGAAAGAAGTCATAGTATTGCATGTCGGAAAAATAGAAAAAAAAGTCATGGTATAGCATGTCGGAAACAGTCATAGTATAGCATGTCGAAAAAATTGAAAACAGTCATAGTATAGCATGTGGAAATAATTGAAAAAAGTCATAGTATTGCATGTCGGAAAAATAGAAAAAAGTCATGGTATAGCATGTCGAAAACAGTCATAGTATAGCATGTGGAAATAATTGAAAACAGTCATAGTATTGCATGTCGGAAACAGTCATAGTATAGCATGTGGAAATAATTGAAAAATGTCAAAGTATAGTACGTGGAAAAATAGAGAAAAAAGTCATAGTATAGCATGTCGGAAACAGTCACAGTACAGCATGTGGAAATAATTGAAAAAAGTCATAGCATAGCATGTCGAAAAAATTGAAAAAAGTCATA
The DNA here is from genome assembly GCA_028022725.1 of Lycodopsis pacificus. Lineage (NCBI taxonomy): Eukaryota > Metazoa > Chordata > Actinopteri > Perciformes > Zoarcidae > Lycodopsis > Lycodopsis pacificus. The sequence goes on from CM051710.1 coordinate 7,427,343, forward strand.
GTATAGCATGTGGAAATAATTGAAAAAAGTCAAAGTATAGCATGTGGAAATAATTGAAAAAAGTCATAGTATAGCATGTGGAAATAATTGAAAAAAGTCATAGTATAGCATGTGGAAAAATAGAAAAAAAGTCATAGTATAGCATGTCGAAAAAATTGAAAACAGTCATAGTATAGCATGTGGAAATAATTGAAAAAAGTCATAGTATTGCATGTCGGAAAAATAGAAAAAAGTCATGGTATAGCATGTCGGAAACAGTCATAGTATAGCATGTGTAAATAATTGAAAAAAGTCATAGTATAGCATGTGGAAAAATAGAAAAAAGTCATAGTACAGCATGTGGAAATAATTGAAAAAAGTCATAGCATAGCATGTCGAAAAAATTGAAAAAAGTCATAGTATAGCATGTGGAAATAATTGAAAAAAGTCATAGTATTGCATGTCGGAAAAATAGAAAAAACTCATAGTATAGCATGTCGGAAACAGTCACAGTATAGCATGTGGAAAAATAGAAAAAAAGTCATAGTATAGCATGTGGAAATAATTGAAAAAAGTCATGGTATAGCATGTCGGAAACAGTCATAGTATAGCATGTGGAAATAATTGAAAAAAGTCATAGCATAGCATGTCGAAATAATTGAAAGAAGTCATAGTATTGCATGTCGGAAAAATAGAAAAAAAAGTCATGGTATAGCATGTCGGAAACAGTCATAGTATAGCATGTCGAAAAAATTGAAAACAGTCATAGTATAGCATGTGGAAATAATTGAAAAAAGTCATAGTATTGCATGTCGGAAAAATAGAAAAAAGTCATGGTATAGCATGTCGAAAACAGTCATAGTATAGCATGTGGAAATAATTGAAAACAGTCATAGTATTGCATGTCGGAAACAGTCATAGTATAGCATGTGGAAATAATTGAAAAATGTCAAAGTATAGTACGTGGAAAAATAGAGAAAAAAGTCATAGTATAGCATGTCGGAAACAGTCACAGTACAGCATGTGGAAATAATTGAAAAAAGTCATAGCATAGCATGTCGAAAAAATTGAAAAAAGTCATAGTATAGCATGTGGAAATAATTGAAAAAAGTCAAAGTATAGCATGTGGAAATAATTGAAAAAAGTCATAGTATAGCATGTGGAAATAATTGAAAAAAGTCATAGTATAGCATGTGGAAAAATAGAAAAAAAGTCATAGTATAGCATGTCGAAAAAATTGAAAACAGTCATAGTATAGCATGTGGAAATAATTGAAAACAGTCATAGTATTGCATGTCGGAAACAGTCATAGTATAGCATGTGTAAATAATTGAAAAAAGTCATAGTATAGCATGTGGAAAAATAGAGAAAAAAGTCATAGTATAGCATGTGGAAATAATTGAAAAAAGTCAAAGTATAGCATGTCGAAAAAATTGAAAACAGTCATAGTATAGCATGTGGAAATAATTGAAAGAAGTCATAGCATAGCATGTGGAAAAATAGAAAAAAGTCATAGTATAGCATGTGGAAATAATTGAAAAAAGTCAAAGTATAGTATGTGGAAAAATAGAAAAAAGTCATAGTATTGCATGTCGAAATAATTGAAAAATGTCATAGTATAGCATGTGGAAAAATAGAAAAAAGTCATAGTATAGCATGTGGAAATAATTGAAAGAAGTCATGGTATAGCATGTCGGAAACAGTCATAGTATAGCATGTGGGAAAATAGAAAAAAAGTCATAGTATAGCATGTCGGAAACAGTCACAGTACAGCATGTGGAAATAATTGAAAAAAGTCATAGTATAGCATGTCGAAAAAATTGAAAACAGTCATAGTATAGCATGTGGAAATAATTGAAAAAAGTCATAGTATTGCATGTCGGAAAAATAGAAAAAAGTCATGGTATAGCATGTCGGAAACAGTCACAGTATAGCATGTGGAAATAATTGAAAACAGTCATAGTATTGCATGTCGGAAACAGTCATAGTATAGCATGTGTAAATAATTGAAAAAAGTCATAGTATAGCATGTGGAAAAATAGAAAAAAGTCATAGTATAGCATGTGGAAATAATTGAAAGAAGTCATGGTATAGCATGTCGGAAACAGTCATAGTATAGCATGTGGAAAAATAGAGAAAAAAGTCATAGTATAGCATGTCGAAATAATTGAAAAATGTCATAGTATAGCATGTGGAAAAATAGAAAAAAGTCATAGTATAGCATGTGGAAAAATAGAAAAAAAGTCATAGTATTGCATGTCGAAAAAATAGAAAAAAGTCACAGTATTGCATGTCGGAAAAATTGAAAAAGGTCATAGTATAGCATGTGGAAATAATTGAAAAATGTCAAAGTATAGTATGTGGAAAAATAGAGAAAAAAGTCATAGTATAGCATGTGGAAATAATTGAAAGAAGTCATGGTATAGCATGTCGGAAACAGTCATAGTATAGCATGTGGGAAAATAGAAAAAAAGTCATAGTATAGCATGTCGGAAACAGTCACAGTACAGCATGTGGAAATAATTGAAAAAAGTCATAGTATAGCATGTCGAAAAAATTGAAAACAGTCATAGTATAGCATGTGGAAATAATTGAAAAAAGTCATAGTATTGCATGTCGGAAAAATAGAAAAATGTCATGGTATAGCATGTCGAAAACAGTCATAGTATAGCATGTGGAAATAATTGAAAAATGTCATAGTATTGCATGTCGGAAACAGTCATAGTATAGCATGTGGAAATAATTGAAAAAAGTCATAGTATAGCATGTGGAAAAATAGAAAAAAGTCATAGTATAGCATGTGGAAATAATTGAAAAATGTCAAAGTATAGTATGTGGAAAAATAGAGAAAAAAGTCATAGTATAGCATGTCGAAAACAGTCATAGTATAGCATGTGTAAATAATTGAAAAAAGTCATAGTATAGCATGTGGAAAAATAGAAAAAAGTCATAGTATAGCATGTGGAAATAATTGAAAAATGTCAAAGTATAGTATGTGGAAAAATAGAGAAAAAAGTCATAGTATAGCATGTCGAAAACAGTCATAGTATAGCATGTGTAAATAATTGAAAAAAGTCATAGTATAGCATGTGGAAAAATAGAAAAAAGTCATAGTATAGCATGTGGAAATAATTGAAAAAAGTCATAGCATAGCATGTCGGAAAAATAGAAAAAACTCATAGTATAGCATGTCGGAAACAGTCACAGTATAGCATGTGGAAATAATTGAAAAATGTCATAGTATAGCATGTGGAAAAATAGAAAAAAAGTCATAGTATAGCATGTGGAAAAATAGAAAAACTCAAAGTATAGCATGTCGGAAACAGTCACAGTACAGCATGTCGAAAAAATTGAAAAAAGTCATAGTATAGCATGTGGAAATAATTGAAAAAAGTCATAGTATAGCATGTCGGAAAAATAGAAAAAAAAGTCATGGTATAGCATGTCGGAAACAGTCACAGTACAGCATGTGGAAATAATTGAAAAAAGTCATAGCATAGCATGTCGAAAAAATTGAAAAAAGTCATAGTATAGCATGTGGAAATAATTGAAAAAAGTCAAAGTATAGCATGTGGAAATAATTGAAAAAAGTCATAGTATAGCATGTGGAAATAATTGAAAAAAGTCATAGTATAGCATGTGGAAAAATAGAAAAAAAGTCATAGTATAGCATGTCGAAAAAATTGAAAACAGTCATAGTATAGCATGTGGAAATAATTGAAAAAAGTCATAGTATTGCATGTCGGAAAAATAGAAAAAAGTCATGGTATAGCATGTCGAAAACAGTCATAGTATAGCATGTGGAAATAATTGAAAACAGTCATAGTATTGCATGTCGGAAACAGTCATAGTATAGCATGTGGAAATAATTGAAAAATGTCAAAGTATAGTATGTGGAAAAATAGAGAAAAAAGTCATAGTATAGCATGTCGGAAACAGTCACAGTACAGCATGTGGAAATAATTGAAAAAAGTCATAGCATAGCATGTCGAAAAAATTGAAAAAAGTCAAAGTATAGCATGTGTAAATAATTGAAAAAAGTCATAGTATAGCATGTGGAAAAATAGAAAAAAGTCATAGCATAGCATGTGGAAATAATTGAAAAAAGTCATAGTATAGCATGTGGAAAAATAGAAAAAAAGTCATAGTATAGCATGTCGAAAAAATTGAAAACAGTCATAGTATAGCATGTGGAAATAATTGAAAAAAGTCATAGTATTGCATGTCGGAAAAATAGAAAAAAGTCATGGTATAGCATGTCGGAAACAGTCACAGTATAGCATGTGGAAATAATTGAAAACAGTCATAGTATTGCATGTCGGAAACAGTCATAGTATAGCATGTGGAAATAATTGAAAAATGTCAAAGTATAGTATGTGGAAAAATAGAGAAAAAAGTCATAGTATAGCATGTCGAAAACAGTCATAGTATAGCATGTGTAAATAATTGAAAAAAGTCATAGTATAGCATGTGGAAAAATAGAAAAAAGTCATAGTATAGCATGTGGAAATAATTGAAAAAAGTCATAGTATAGCATGTCGGAAAAATAGAAAAAAAAGTCATGGTATAGCATGTCGGAAACAGTCACAGTACAGCATGTGGAAATAATTGAAAAAAGTCATAGCATAGCATGTCGAAAAAATTGAAAAAAGTCAAAGTATAGCATGTGGAAATAATTGAAAAAAGTCATAGTATAGCATGTGGAAAAATAGAAAAAAGTCATAGTATGGCATGTGGAAATAATTGAAAAAAGTCATAGTATAGCATGTGGAAAAATAGAAAAAAAGTCATAGTATAGCATGTCGAAAAAATTGAAAACAGTCATAGTATAGCATGTGGAAATAATTGAAAACAGTCATAGTATTGCATGTCGGAAACAGTCATAGTATAGCATGTGTAAATAATTGAAAAAAGTCATAGTATAGCATGTGGAAAAATAGAAAAAAGTCATAGTATAGCATGTGGAAATAATTGAAAGAAGTCATGGTATAGCATGTCGGAAACAGTCATAGTATAGCATGTGGGAAAATAGAAAAAAAGTCATAGTATAGCATGTCGAAAAAATTGAAAACAGTCATAGTATAGCATGTGGAAATAATTGAAAAATGTCAAAGTATAGTATGTGGAAAAATAGAGAAAAAAGTCATAGTATAGCATGTCGAAATAATTGAAAAATGTCATAGTATAGCATGTGGAAAAATAGAAAAAAGTCATAGTATAGCATGTGGAAATAATTGAAAGAAGTCATAGTATTGCATGTCGGAAAAATAGAAAAAAAAGTCATGGTATAGCATGTCGGAAACAGTCATAGTATAGCATGTCGAAAAAATTGAAAACAGTCATAGTATAGCATGTGGAAATAATTGAAAAAAGTCATAGTATTGCATGTCGGAAAAATAGAAAAAAAAGTCATGGTATAGCATGTCGGAAACAGTCATAGTATAGCATGTCGAAAAAATTGAAAACAGTCATAGTATAGCATGTGGAAATAATTGAAAAAAGTCATAGTATTGCATGTCGGAAAAATAGAAAAAAGTCATGGTATAGCATGTCGAAAACAGTCATAGTATAGCATGTGGAAATAATTGAAAACAGTCATAGTATTGCATGTCGGAAACAGTCATAGTATAGCATGTGGAAATAATTGAAAAATGTCAAAGTATAGTATGTGGAAAAATAGAGAAAAAAGTCATAGTATAGCATGTCGAAAACAGTCATAGTATAGCATGTGTAAATAATTGAAAAAAGTCATAGTATAGCATGTGGAAAAATAGAAAAAAGTCATAGTACAGCATGTGGAAATAATTGAAAAAAGTCATAGCATAGCATGTCGAAAAAATTGAAAAAAGTCATAGTATAGCATGTGGAAATAATTGAAAAAAGTCATAGTATTGCATGTCGGAAAAATAGAAAAAACTCATAGTATAGCATGTCGGAAACAGTCACAGTATAGCATGTGGAAAAATAGAAAAAAAGTCATAGTATAGCATGTGGAAATAATTGAAAAAAGTCATGGTATAGCATGTCGGAAACAGTCATAGTATAGCATGTGGAAATAATTGAAAAAAGTCATAGCATAGCATGTCGAAATAATTGAAAGAAGTCATAGTATTGCATGTCGGAAAAATAGAAAAAAAAGTCATGGTATAGCATGTCGGAAACAGTCATAGTATAGCATGTCGAAAAAATTGAAAACAGTCATAGTATAGCATGTGGAAATAATTGAAAAAAGTCATAGTATTGCATGTCGGAAAAATAGAAAAAAAAGTCATGGTATAGCATGTCGGAAACAGTCATAGTATAGCATGTCGAAAAAATTGAAAACAGTCATAGTATAGCATGTGGAAATAATTGAAAACAGTCATAGTATTGCATGTCGGAAACAGTCATAGTATAGCATGTGGAAATAATTGAAAAATGTCAAAGTATAGTACGTGGAAAAATAGAGAAAAAAGTCATAGTATAGCATGTCGGAAACAGTCACAGTACAGCATGTGGAAATAATTGAAAAAAGTCATAGCATAGCATGTCGAAAAAATTGAAAAAAGTCATAGTATAGCATGTGGAAATAATTGAAAAAAGTCAAAGTATAGCATGTGGAAATAATTGAAAAAAGTCATAGTATAGCATGTGGAAATAATTGAAAAAAGTCATAGTATAGCATGTGGAAAAATAGAAAAAAAGTCATAGTATAGCATGTCGAAAAAATTGAAAACAGTCATAGTATAGCATGTGGAAATAATTGAAAAAAGTCATAGTATTGCATGTCGGAAAAATAGAAAAAAGTCATGGTATAGCATGTCGGAAACAGTCATAGTATAGCATGTGGGAAAATAGAAAAAAAGTCATAGTATAGCATGTCGAAAAAATTGAAAACAGTCATAGTATAGCATGTGAAAATAATTGAAAAAAGTCATAGTATTGCATGTCGGAAAAATAGAAAAAAGTCATGGTATAGCATGTCGGAAACAGTCATAGTATAGCATGTGTAAATAATTGAAAACAGTCATAGTATTGCATGTCGGAAACAGTCATAGTATAGCATGTGGAAATAATTGAAAAATGTCAAAGTATAGTATGTGGAAAAATAGAGAAAAAAGTCATAGTATAGCATGTCGAAAACAGTCATAGTATAGCATGTGTAAATAATTGAAAAAAGTCATAGTATAGCATGTGGAAAAATAGAAAAAAGTCATAGTATAGCATGTGGAAATAATTGAAAAAAGTCATAGTATAGCATGTCGGAAAAATAGAAAAAAAAGTCATGGTATAGCATGTCGGAAACAGTCACAGTACAGCATGTGGAAATAATTGAAAAAAGTCATAGCATAGCATGTCGAAAAAATTGAAAAAAGTCAAAGTATAGCATGTGGAAATAATTGAAAAAAGTCATAGTATTGCATGTCGGAAAAATAGAAAAAACTCATAGTATAGCATGTCGGAAACAGTCACAGTATAGCATGTGGAAAAATAGAAAAAAAGTCATAGTATAGCATGTGGAAATAATTGAAAAAAGTCATGGTATAGCATGTCGGAAACAGTCATAGTATAGCATGTGGAAATAATTGAAAAATGTCAAAGTATAGTATGTGGAAAAATAGAAAAAAAAGTCATGGTATAGCATGTCGGAAACAGTCACAGTACAGCATGTGGAAATAATTGAAAAAAGTCATAGTATTGCATGTCGGAAAAATAGAAAAAACTCATAGCATAGCATGTGGAAATAATTGAAAAATGTCATAGTATAGCATGTGGAAAAATAGAAAAAAAGTCATAGTATAGCATGTGGAAATAATTGAAAAAAGTCATAGTATAGCATGTGGAAATAATTGAAAAAAAAGTCATAGTATTGCATGTCGGAAAAATAGAAAAAACTCATAGTATAGCATGTCGAAAACAGTCATAGTTAGGGGTGTCACGGATCACAAACCTCACGGTTCGGTTCGGATCACGGTTCGGATCATTTTTCGGATCAACAAAGAAAAGGGGAGGAGACAAATGTAACTTTGCTTTCCATTTATTAATTAAAGAACTTCAAGAACACTTAAAGCAAATAACTTTGGGCTATAGTCTTACATGAAAACAAAAATATTGAAGATGTCCAATTTGAAACAAAATGAAATAAATAAATAAAACATTCAAGAATACTCAATTCTGATATCCTCGTCCTTTCATCAATACTGAAAGAAAGAAACAGCCAGTGAGCTAGCTTCCACTGTTTACACTGAACTGAACTGCTCGGCAACAACTTGGGTCTGTGTTTACTTCCTGTCAGGTTATGCCATTCAAATACACAATAATGTTACATTACTGTGACATTATTTTCAAAAAGATGAGAATATTTCCGTTGTCTGGGGAGAGGGTCGACCTTTCTGTGGTGACTGGAATATTATCGGGCCTGTCTAGCTTCACTCTGATGCTTCTGTCAGCACCTGAACCAGGTCTGTGTGTGTGTGACGCTCACAGAGGGGGCGTGTCTACAGCGCCGGACTAAGAATCACTCCGCCGTGGTGAAAGCGGTCTCTACAGTCTTTTCCTTCTCATAGAGGTCTGGAACAGCTTCACACTGAAGTGGGTGCGTGAGTGGACTTCGTAGCGTGGCTCAAGCATTTTAACCAGATTTAGAAATCCTTTGTTTTCTACACCGGAGTGTCCCCGTCGCTGACATGCCGATGCTTTGCCGTTGTCGTGTCTCTCTTTAAATAACGCCTACATACCGTAACGGTTTCGTCCACCACCCTCATCCGTCATTATACGTTCTAGGTTAAAACAAAATGTTCCCAAACTTGCGACTTAAATGACGCCGCAGCTTCTCATGTTCCTCCGCTCACCATGACGTCACCGTTAAATGCTTCTAAGCTGCTCCGTTCACGTGAACACACTCCTGCTTTATATCTGTTCACTGACACTCTGCACTGATATTCGGGGACTTGTTACTTGAAAAGGAACAGCAACAGTAGAACTTTACACACTATGATGATTACACTGTAAACAAAAATAAAAAATACTCGATTGATCCGCGGTTCACGAGTGATCCGAACCGTGAGGGCTGATCCGAACGGATCACGGATCGATCCGTGATCCGTGACACCACTAGTCATAGTATAGCATGTGGAAATAATTGGAAAAAGTCAAAGTATAGCATGTGGAAATAATTGAAAAAAGTCATGGTATAGCATGTTGGAAAAATAGAAAAAAAGTCATGGTATAGCATGTGGAAAAATTGAAAAACTCATAGTATTGCATGTCGGAAAAGGTCATAGCATATAGTTATTTTGAAAAAAGTAAAATGAATCATAGTATAGAAACAATGTAATGGTAGAGCATGTCCTGAAACCTCATAATAGAAGTGGATGATCACTCTGTATCGGTCCACACACTGCACTCATCTGGGGAGGAAAAAGACACCATCAGAATTTGCATAAATTCCACCCACACGACAACATAGGTACTGCACGCACAGGAAAACGTGTATATTGTGACAATTTCCATACACTGTTTCTCATTAATTGCCAAAGTCTCTTGAAATATGTTTCACTTCTCACCGGTTCAGCTGGCTGGCCCTGTCCGGGGCGTTTACTCTGCATTGGTGCGCAACGACTGGCTTTAAAATTAAATTGATTGCAACTCCAGCAGCCTTTGCTGCTTCCCCTGCTGGGAGTGACGGTGCCTCCTGTTAACAGGGGTGGACTGAGCCTGTGGAGATGTCGGCAACCAGCCCGACCTGTCGAGACACATGGACCCCGTCTCGTTATCGTGACTGTCATCACCAGTCCTATCTATACAATATATGTGTTCCTCAGGTCCTGTTGTGCTGCTGCTGCTCCTCCCCCAGCAGCTTCTGTCGTTTCTGAACAGAACAAAAGACATGGCTGCAAAACATCCTCCTTGCTGAGGAGCAGCTGAAGCCGACTGCTTCAGAACCCATGCTGTTATGTTGGTGGTGTTGTCTCTGCTAGCCTGCTGTGTGGCCACAAACAAAAACACATGTTGGATGTTTTGGTGTAAATAATTTAGTAAGAATCTTGAAGTGAAACTAGTCTTTGGAAACATTTTGGTTGTTTTATTAAACTTGTATTTACAGCAGTTTTGTCGTCACTCGTTTTCTGTATCTTCACATATTTGTCATTATTTTATTCTGTTAGAACTAAAAAAACTTTTTTAGAGGGCATATTAAACTGAAACTAAATGTAATCAACAACTTGGGTAACATTATCTGGAAGAAGTGAAGCCGAGGCAATTTTATGTCAATTCAACCTCTGAGATGTGATTAAAATAATACTGAATATTGGCATCAAATTGGAATGGATTACTAACTCTGAATCCAAATCTTCAGGCTTTGAAATACCCAATTTTCAGATTATAAATTGAACCCAATACAACCAACATAATCCTGAAATACAATTTAAAAATAGGGGCCCCTGGACAACGATAATGATATTCTCAGGAAGTGTAAAATCCCACTGACTGTCCATGTCTGTCACAGACCACATTCATGAATTTTCAAGTAGTCCACAACGAAGCGAAAGTGGCTACTGAAATTACAATATTTTGCACACAGACAACGCTGGAAATGAGAAGGAATATTCGTACCTCAGGGCTCCGGCACAGAGAAGATGTTCCATCAGTTGGCCTGTATAATGTTCCTCGTACCGCCAGATGTCATCCATTGAGGCTGCATATCTGAAAGTATGCGACAGTAAATAAAAGCACTCGTCATAACATGCAACACAACTGACAGTTTAAGAGAAAACCATGAAACAATGATACACTTTTATAAACGTTATTGTGAAAGGGGAGAATAGCATGTGTGAAAAACAGATGCGTAGGATTTGGACAAACCTGAAGACTCCTCCGTAGTTCAGTCAGAGTAAACACCAGCCCGCCTGTATGACGAAACACAGAATGAATTCAGTTTTCAGAATTATGAGTTGACCATGTTGCTCACATTCAAACCAACCTGGAGTATGAAATAAAAAGTGGATATTTGCATTGATAAATTGTCCGTGCCATGTTTGTGTATTTTGTCTTTAATTCATAATTGCAATACAATGGAGCTTGTATGAAAGAGTGTTCTCAGTAATCACTGAACTGTGATGGGATCTGGTGTCTGCCTACAACTCCAGCAATAACAGACTTTGTGGCCAGTTGTATTGGAGCGATTTTAGATACAAAACACAGAATATTCTGTCTAATATGATGCTGCTGTGGTGCCGGGATGAAAGAATAGCTTGATAATTAATTGTCATCAGATGAAGTCACAGGGGCACGATGGATATTATGACCCACTTGTCATCTCACTTGAGTGACGGCTTTGATTAATAACAATCACATTTGCATGTGTGAATTGATAAGTGGAAGACAACAGTCTGCCTGCTATCACCTTGATTGCTTTGCTGATCTTAGAAATAAAACTGATGGTGGCATATGTCACTAAATTCAGAATTTAAAAAATCAACGGAGGATTTTAGTCAAGTGAAAATCAGAATTCTTATCCAAAAAGGTACCATTTTGGTGGATATTATCACGGCTATTTCCTCAAATCCCCCACTTGATGTTTTCAGTTTGTGCTTTTCAATCAGAATTCTGAATATCAGATTTCTCAAATGAAGACAGCTATTGTATGGGGGGGGGGGGGGATTTGTCTCAAAATGGTCACAACTGTGGTATTACATAATCTACCAATGAAAAATGAGATTTGTGTGTAATTCTAGGTATTTACAGATACATGTTCCAATCTACACACAAATACCAAACAATTATAAAGTGTGAAACTGTTTAACAAATGTCTAAAACTGTTGTGACTCTTGTATTCATGCACAGATTGATAAATGTGTGCGCACAGATCACCTGCAGGATTCAGGCACAAATGCATGCTGCGTATAAGTGCTGGTGGAAACCTGTAAAGTGGGAAAAACGTTTTTATACATAGACAGAATAGAACATACAATTACCAGCTACAGTACACACTCTACACAGTAGCCTATGAATATAAATGTAAATATATACGCTTCTGCTAGGTGGTAAACGTGGCAACAAGCAGATGACGGCTGAACCTAACCTTAACTACGCTACGGGAAACACAGTTCAGCTTATTGCACGCTGCTTTAACAAGATAGGCTGGATGTGATTCAACATTTCAGATATAAATGGCAAAGGTTCCTAGAAAGATGGACGAGTATTGGGCTTTCAATAATCCGACCGTTATTAGCAACAACTGAAGTAAGCAATGTCATATAATTATCTTTTTGGAACAGATATCCACAATAACGTTGTGCGTGTATCTGAAATTGCATTTGTATTACTTAAAATAACAATTGTGGATATCAGTTCTGAGATTTTTACGAGTCACAATGTACTTTGGATATTACATTTTAGATATATGGAATGTATTTTCTTTTTCATTTGGATGTCTGAAATTGCATTTATGCAATTAGTAACAGTTGGATTGTAAAAATGTGAGTTTTTCCTGAAAATTGTGTTGTAAACAATCCTGAGATGTTCGTTTTTATAATTGAATTAGGGCTATCTGCAATTCACATCCAGTCTAGCTATTAATGTTAAAACAGGTTGCAATAGCTGAAATGCGTTTCCCTTCTGTTAGAATTGTGTTTACGTAGCATAGCGCCCACCCTCGTTGCCTCAGGTTACGTTCACATCTCACTTCTTCTTTTCGTCTGGATTTCCCAACAGAAGACCAAGTACACCACCTAGCAGTAGCTTATTTAAACAATAGATTTCCATTTATATCCCACCGTTTAAAGTATATAGTTGGTAAATATCGGTTCTAATCGAGAGCTGATGAAAAGTTTCTTTCTCACTTTGAAATTAAACGCAATTTTATGAAAAACCCAGATGTCCCAGCTTTCCACTAGCACTTAAACGCAGCCTGATCCATGCGCACACATTTAATCAATGCATCACAATATGTAAATAAATACAAAATAATGTAACAATACTTTCAAAGATTATTTGTCATTTGTAGATAATGTCATTCCACATTTTAGACCGTTTTGAGACTAATTTGACTTCATAGTAATATCAGTTTTTTAAATAATCTTTGTACAACTCATGTCTGTGCCCTCGCTTTAATTATTACTTAAAGTCAAGTGAGATATTAAATCCAAGCACACAATGCTGCACACTCTTCCACATGCTGCCGCGCGGTGCAAGATGCAGACTATCCAATATTGGTGTGCAATAAAAACACACTTTCAACAACACCAGAGTCCTCAGTTCTTTCTTAATGAGGCCTCTGGTGGCATCCTTATCTTTATTCTGTAGTAATGATCACATGGAAGGTTTATTAATCTACAACAGATTAGTCTGTTTCTATGGCCATGGAGCTTTAAAGGATGTGATATTGAGAGAACATTTCATTGTTGTTTAATTCCATCACTTGATGTGTGGGCCAAAACTTCAAAGTAAGTGACATTCACAATCTTAAGAAGACTGGAATTGGCTTCTAAAACAAGGCTCAGCTATCTCTCAGTGTAGCTGCATGCCGCTTGGTCCTCATAGGCGTCAGTAATCACCTTTTGGTGCACCTAATCGGGTGCTTAGCAGCTTAATGATGGCGCCTGCTCTTGTTAAAAAGGTACCCTGTGGAGTGCTCATTGTAAACAAGCTCTTTTATTTCAGTCAACATTTCATTAATGCATTTCCAACCTCAAAACAAGGTCTACGAACAGTTATTTCCACCATTGATTAATGGTTTCAGATATGAAATGCATTGCATGCATTGATTATTTTCTCCATCAGAGGAATCATCCATCTAGTCTACAATATGTCCTAGAGAGCAGGTTGACATTGAAATGCTCTTTTTGTCGAACCAACAGTCCAAAACCTAAATATATTTAGTACACTATCACTTAAGGCAAAGAAAAATAGCACATTTCAACAATTGACAAAATGAAACTAGAGGATGTCTCGCTTGTAAACAAATAATTGACTTGTAAAAAAACAAACCTGCAACAGTTGTTTGTCAATGAACTAATCAATTAATTGGCGAATCATTTGCTTTATCCAATTTGAAATTGAGTTCAGAGAAAAGCAGAAGAGATCTTTGGCGTCGTTGCTTGATGAATGACTTGAGGCAGCTGTATTTAACATCGGGAACATTAATATAGCAGCAAACAACCATTTGCTATGTGAACATATGATGTTCTCCGAGCTTCACCTTATACTTGGTTTAAACAGACGGGCCGGCCGTGCATGCTTTTAGTGCATGTTAGTGCACGTGAGCGTGCCACAGTGGCCTTCGCTCCGCAGTCATTAATGGAAGCAATCGAAAAGCTCCCAACCTCGGAACTGACCGATGAGTCAGTGAATCACCAGATCAATGTGATTTGAATCATTTGCAGAGGCATGTTAATGGGTATTTGATCCTCTTTCACTGGAGCAGATTACACATTACCTTTAATTACATTACATTACCGTCTGCAGGTGGCAGAAATGTAGGCGTCAAATAAAGATGAAGGATTCCAGAGTGGGAGCATTCTGATTGCCTCTCAACGGCCCTCAACATGGTGACGGCGAGATTATCGAGTTACATTAAAAGTCAAAATCCAGTCGGCTACTCCGAGGAAAAACTTGCAGTGTTGTGTGTCAACATTTGGCCACCGCCAGATAAAACCACGACTTCTCTGTCGCGTTTGCCTCCAACCGACTATTCGCCCTGAAATAGGTCAAGAACATACTTTGATTGAGCCTCAACATCACAACAGAAGCAAACGTGTTCATTTCCCCGGGTCCCGAGGTCACACAACAAATTTCTCATTTGGATCCCAGACCGAAGCTGTTTAATAACTCCTGCCTCTAATCCATACGAGTGCCAGAGTTCAAATACCCTTTGTGGCTTTTCTCTTTGCTCGTCCCTTTGTCCGCTTTTCCACTGTCCAAATGAACAGCAAACACCCGCTGGGGAGCGGCATGAAGTCTTGGCAACTCTGCGTTTCAAGCACCTACCGAAGAAGCTCTGGAATTCTGGCAAAGCCGAGGTGCCAACGTTTTCTAACCTGTGACTGTGAGTCTCTTCCACGGGCCACGGGGGTCTTCTGCTCGGTTGAGGTGCAACATTCCCCTCTAATCCCTTTGCTGCTGTTCGATAAGCCCTTCAGTGCTTGCGTTGCTGCTTTCTTCGCTGTAATCCTGCCTGAATAAAGCGAGAATAAACGAGGACGACGGTCTACAAAGTGTCTCAGACTGACGGGATGGACGGCGCTGTCGCTCCCCAAGCTTCCCCTCAATCAGCACAACCAGGAGGATCTGATCCATCCAGAAACAACTCACTGCTTCTCTGGACTCTCCACAAACAATGCTTTAGATATCAAACTGAACGATTCTAATCGTTGAAAATAAGAGATGAAATGGATGCTAAATAATGCTGAGCAAATGCGATCGTCAGATGTTTGAAAAGATTGAATAGAAACTGATAATCATGCTGTAAAAGCAGGAATTAAATGAAATGATATGATGTAAAAAACACCCAGTGATACAGCAGCACGGCATCGAACACACATCACTTTCTAATGAGGGATTCTGAGCACTTGCTCGGCAGGTGTGGTCCACTGCCGTCTCCATTCCTTTTCCATTACTCCCTGTTCAAAGATTGCTTGTGGGGACAATTTCCCACCTGTCTGAGAATCAGAGACCGGGGGCTTGCGGGGCGGAAAAACCCTCCACCCTGCATGTGCACACGGAAATGTCCCTGAAGGCGCATCTCGTGTGACGCTATAGCATCTGGCTTTGCCCAGTTTCAGAAACAGGAAACTCCCCCCCAGATTCAACTTCATCAGTAAACACTATTCATAGAACAACAGCACATCGCAAAGCCACTGGCCACCGCACGAGTGATGAGTAAACAATTCACACATCAATCAACCAGACAGATCAATGCTGCGTGCTGACAAATTCATTTTCTAATGAATGCATCAAATGATGGCCGGTAGCTCGGCGGGACGCGGATCATTTCCCATCACCCCTCCAGAGTCTATCTCAAGCCCTTCTGATGCTACAGCCACCGACACGCTGTAATAATGCAGGTGTGTGTGTGTCAGAGACGTACTGTGAAGGAAAAGAGAAATAAAGAGTGTTTATACTGCTTGTGTGTTTGTGATGAGACATCTCATTAAGTACCAAAACTGCTCCACAGAACTGGTTTAGCCCCACACACACACGGCACTTTGCTCCATCTATTTATTTTAATTTTTTTTACACACAGAGGCTTTAAAGCATGTGTTTGTGTGTGTGTGTGTCTGAAAGTGTGACCTGTCCTTGCCACTGTGAGCTTAAAGCGTTTCAGCTAGAATCAAAGCACTGCAGCAAATATAAGAGGGAAGCTGAAGAGCAGAATCAGAGACACACACACACACAGTGAGGCAGGGAGGATTCAATGCGACAGAGGCAGAGCGAGCTAACCGAGAGGAGAGAAGAGGAGAGGAGAGGGGCTCAGACTGCGACACACAGCCGAAACAGGAATTAAGGAATTAGAAAGCAAACAGAGGGAGAGGATCAAAGACGGAGAGCGAAATCACTGATTTATTTGTTTTTTATTCATGTGCGTCACAGACATGGTGCCAATCATCAGATGGGTTTTCGTGCACATTCACCACCTTGCTGTCAGAATTTTTGCACCGTTACCGTGGCAACAGGCGTGTTCGGAACAAAAGAAATATTGAAAATGTTTCAAATGAACAAAAATCTTTATAACTCTCCGTCTCCTGTCTTACGCACAAGCGTAGAGGTTGTACGTCCAGGGCTGAAAGTCACTCGCGTAGACGCTTACAGTCGAGCACAGACGTCGTCTTTATCCGCGTTACAAACAGTGATTCACAGTAGCTGTGCCCCACCTGGTAATCCAGGCTGAGCGTGCGTTAGAAGTCACACTCGTGCAGGCAGCCTGAGAAGCTCCACCTGTGTGGCAAACATCAGCTTCTACAATCACAGCTCTACACGAGCAGACTGAAAGGCCGAGAAAGGCTCAACTAAGCTGGAACTTTGAAAACAGCCAAGAATGGTGCCCTGACTGACTGGAGCATCGTGGTAGCTCAGGCAAGACACGGAGAAGACTTCATCATCTATATACAAGACTTTGGAGTTCACTCTATCACACACAAAGAGAGGAGTTCTACATCCTCACTGTGACGACTCTGCGTTTAGCTCTACCTACCAGCTTTATCCAGCATTTAGCAGTGTGTGATTATATCTTGAAATACAAATTCATTCATTGTTTAGATGCAATAAAAAATCCCTGTTTATACGCGTGCACTTATCGGACGACACAAACAAAACTGTAATGAGGAACTGTGAGTTCAGCCTCGATAGTTCAAAATTATGGAGGGAAGGTGGTGACAGAACAGAACTATATAAAAATATCTATTGTTTAGATGTTTTTGCGTTACATTTTTTTAGTTTTGGACTGTTGGTTGGAAAAAATGAACTTTCAAGCCTCATTCAATGAACTACAGCATGCAGGCATATAAACCTTCCACCTGGCCGACTAACACTTCATATTTTCTGGTAATGATGTCACAACACGGGAGAATATAATGATGACAAACGTTTGACTTTTGAAGGCGTGATTTAGTCTAAAGCGCTCTCTTAAAATGCGATGTCCCGTTGACAGCATGATGTGCACATATATACAGCGAAAGTTGCGTTTCTCATCAGAAGATTTTTCCGGCTGTGAAAAACATCCAGATGAAATGTCTGGATCTGGTGTCAGGACCTCGTCAATCACCGCACCAGGTCTTCTTTTCTCCAGACATTCAGCAATCAAGAGCTTCAGCACCAGCTCTGAGTGCTGCAACTCTTTAGACTGGAACAACTCTTGAGCCATCACTGTTCTATTCATCCACAGCTGGATGGAAGACATTCACAACTGTTCCCAGAGCTGCCGCAAGTCATCCCGGGAGAGCAACAACTTAAGTAGAAGCAGGTGACACTCAAGTGGATCCAAAAATAACTGGAAATTAAAACACTTCATCACAAAACAACTCCCAAGAAGGCCTCATCAGCACCACAGATTGCGTGTATATTACACTTGACTGAAGGAACTGGACAAAAACATTTGGCCTACTCGGTCAAGACAACCTCCATTTGAATGGGAGGTTTCATCTTAATGGCTGCCTGGCTGGCTCATCATTGCCTGACAGCAATACATTTCCCTTCATTGCAGTAACTATTAATCGTTGTGCCCTTTACACGCGTTTGTTTTATGATTGCATTCTGCTACGTTTAAAAAGGGAGCGGGGCATTTTAATTGTGCCCTAAACTCTGCCCTTACTAGCGTGGACTTGGGGTCATGGCTAAAGTCTGGCATGACAAATTGCTGCGTACTTTTCCTGTGGCAAGTGTGTAAAGTGTGGTTGGTTTTATAGGATTTTAAGATAAATCAGATTTTGTGACTTAATGAGTCACAGTTCCTTTGTATTTTATTGGATTATGGGATTTTAGTCCAATCTAACAGAAGAGAGTCGTACAGTTCTGATTATCTAACCTGATAAGGGAGACAGCGAGTCTTTCAGGTACACACTCACACAACGCGGATGTGTATTTCATCAGTTATTCACACAGTATGGCCACCGGTGTCTGCTGTGATTATTCAGAATAGCCACAGCATACTTCAAGCTTCTGCCTGCACGGCCTCAATATTTGATGATGTAACCACACCTCATTCATGTTGAGAACTCTGACACATATCAACACAACGCCAGCCAATGAAATGTCCCGATTCTTGCCCTGTAAATGATTGCTTTTACATTTATAATCAAATTCGGACTTTGTGGAAACCGATACCTCCACCTCTGCATCTAATTAAAAGAGTTCTTGTTGTTTCCCTCACAGTGGCTGCACTGCTGAATAATATTGGGACCATTTGTAGCAAGCCTGGAATAAATAATAATCACAGTGATGGCTCAAGGTTACACTCATTTTAAGGGAACGCTATGACAGCTCTGATCAGCAGGTTCAACGTCAAGCATCACTGCCTGAAGATGAAAATGTTGCTGCTAAAACTGGAAAAGGAAAAAAAGTGAGTCACCCCCCCCCCCCCCCCTCCCTCCCTCCTATTAGCAGCAACAACATGCTAACGCCTACCGTGCAGGCACAGACAGGGACACTCAAAATAAATGGCATGAAAACACAGGTGCTCTTAGAATATTACTAAGAAATCCATCTCACAGGTGCGGTCCTCAGTCATGACTGTGGATGAAAGACGTCAGGGTGCCATTTGGCTTGAAGGGAGTTAGAGGGCTAGACATGTAGCCAGGGGCAAAAACAACATGTAGCCTCAGAATACGCTGTAAAATCAGTTCTAACACTAACAACCAGTGGGGGGGGGGGGGAAGCTGACACCAGACACAACCTTACCTGCCGCACGCTGAACAAGGACATGGCTTTCTCTGTTGAAATGTGGAAAGATTATTTTATTTGCCAGCTGAGGGTCAATGTTGAACCTGTGATTTCCCATCACTGCTCAGCTGCAATAGCTCACGTGACGCGGGAGGACTCTGAACACCAACAAACGCCGATCCCTTCTGCTCGCACTTAACTCTGAATTTCACACAGATGCCGCTGCGCACGCTTGTTGCGGGCTCGCACGTTCAATTACCGGCAACAGCACATGCAGACATGGATGGCTGCAGTGTCGAGTCTGGTGAATTAAAGCCCCCCCCCCCCACTAAGATAACCACATGACCAGTGAATAAAGGTATAGGGTGCAGGTCATTAGGGTCTGTGAGTGTGGTGCACGAGGCAGTCTGGTGTTACTCCCACTCTGAGACAAAACATCTCATTCTAGCAAAAGAACTAAATGAGTAGCTGATGCATTATTAATGAACACAACTGGCTCCGTGTTATGTGAAAGGTTGACTTGTATTATTTACTTTCTACTGAACTGCAGCTGAACGCAGCTTTCCGCTACATGGTTCCCTTTGTTGTGAATTTCTGTCTGGCACATAGACCACACGGTCTCAACAAGCCATCAATAAAAAACATTATTAGACATTTCCGGCATAAAATGTCAAAACAACTTGACATAATTTGAGGACTGCGTTTCTTTGATGCCGTCTGTTTTGCCACTCATGCGTTCAGAAATGGCTTAACGCAGCGAGATGCAAATGATTTAAGTTGACAGTATTAACATTTGTTATACAATAACACTGTAAACTGGTGCATAACTTCCATTCAGATGACACAGAAGCGTTTTCTGATCTATAGCAACCTCGCACTATTTCCTCCTTTGCTCCTGAGGAGCCACATTTTATAGCGACTCGAGGGCTTCGTCACTTGAGCGTAAACACATGTTGTTTCGGGGCATATGCTGAAACAACTGATGCTGTGATCGTCTTGGCGGGACAGACGTAAAAAGGGTAAATGACTGAGACGCAGAAACGGTCCTCTTCTGGTTGGATGACCAGAAGTCACTGTGGCTCTCGGTAAACAGAATCAACCTGCCGCTGTGCCGGAAAACACCCATAACTACTTGAACTGCCAAAACAAAACGTTTCAAGGAGAAGCAAAGAAAAAATACCTTCATTTCTCTTTTCTTTTTGACAAAGTGTGAATGCAAACAGTGCTTTTCTTTCTCACCGCATGAGTCTAACGATGATGCTGGTGCATTTAAAGCTCCGTGTCAAAAGTTGTTTTTACTGCACGTCATAAACAGTGTGTTCAATTTTTTTTTACTGTATCTGACCTTCTCTTCCCACACCCACTCAGAAACTTAGCACGATGCTCTGTGACCTCAACACTTTGCAACGCGCATGAAAGCAATTCTGGAGCTTACTGTTCGGATTAAAATCAGCATCATTTGAAGCCAGGAGTCTCTCCTAGAAAATGATACAGAATCTTACCCAAACCTTTATGAGACATGGATTTAATAAGATATAAAAAGCATTAAGCTGTCTAACCTCCAACCGTGGGAAGAGTGACTGGTATCTTTCATAGGAAATGATCGACCAATCAAAACATTATTCCGCATGTCTCTCTAGGTTCACAGACTCCTCTGAATAGCTCATGAGCTCCAGAAAAAGAGAATCCATCTGTTAAATGCGCCGACTGTCAAAACAAGGACAATTGAACTGCAGTGCAAGAGGCCACAAATCTTAAAGCGCCAAAGTGAGTCATAAAAACATGACATGTATTACTATTGAAGACATATGCACAGAAAAGTACCGGCTGAATTCAAAAGCATTTACAGTGGCACTCAAGATAACCCTTTTAGTGTAAGACGTCCGGGAAATAACACCTCTGGAAGTGAACAGATACTCATGTACTCAGACATTGAAGGTGGCGGTGTTACAGGGTCCTAGCCTGGGCCCTCCATGCTGCTTCAAAACATGAAAACCAAATGCCAGATCTTCATTTTCCTCAATAGTACGACCCGTTTACATTTTAGAGGATTACATTTTAATTTCGTGGTGAATTTATTTTGCTGTGGAATTAAGACGCCCTGTAGCAGACGGCATCAATATTGAAGCAGTGTTGCTTTGCCATGTTCATTTTTGATTGCTCGCGTCCCTCGGGGAGTCTGGCACTTACCCAAAACAAAACATCAGCTGCCAACGTCTACCGAATTATTGAAGTGTTCCAACTGTTTCACGAGCATCGAGTATCTTCTCTTTTTCTCTGGAACCGACTAAAGTTTGTCATCGAGTATCTTCTCTTTTTCTCTGGAACCGACTAAAGTTTGTCATCGCCGCTACAAACAGAGACATCTAATTTGAGTTTGTGTAGAGTTCATAATCTTTCTAACATTCTTTACATGATCTGTTAAAGTATAGATTCCTTAACAAGAGAAACAATTGATTTTATGAAAACAGAGTTGATCTTTGTTTTTAATTATCCCTACGTACTGGAATCTGGTCGTCTAAAACCTCTCTGTTCATCTCTTTATCCACCAACTATTCTCCCTTTTCATTATTTGTTCCATCTGCAGCTCATGTGTGTGTATTGGATGCAATGCTCTCAACTCCTTGAAGATAGATTGGAACGAGAGCCGGGTGTTTCGTGGAGGTGGAGAGGAGAGCCGGGGCTCGATGAAGGGAAGTGTGTGAGGGAGAAAGAGGGGGAAAGAGACCACAACGTGAAGACTCGGGCGTGAGAAATGAAGCGTGTGATTGATGAGCGGTGGGAAGAGGAGACTTGATGAGGCCATCTTGAGGCAAAGATGCTCTATAACAAAAGATGGTGTGAAATGGTTTGTCTGTATAAAAAAAATGCCATTTTAGTGTCTGAATGTTCCGAGGATAAGTGCCTTGCGGGAAATGTGTCCAATATTTCCTTTGGTGACTATGAGGCAAAAGAATCTGCTATAATCTGTGCTCAGGTTCACTTTAGGAGACTAGGTGCAGGTCCTGAGTTCATTCTAAAAAGGGGCGGGGCAGTAGCGAAACCCACATGACCCGGATACAGGACCGTCTCAGACGTTACCATCTCTCTCACACAAAACGCACACATACACGTTTCTTGCTTAATAATGCACGGCCAGAAATGTTCTCCAAAAGGCCTTTTCGTGGCCAGCTGTTCCTCGGTAACTAGCGAGGCTATACTGCTAGCACATGGCACCCACGCCTCCACCTACCAGGCCCCCGTCCCAGACACACATTTTCTCTCTGCGCTGCCCTAAAACGCCTTCCTAGAGCCAGATGTCCATTCGCATACAACACGATCACCAACGGCATCAACAGCTAAGGAAAGAAAATATGCGTGTGCGTGTGTGTATGTGTAAGAGAGAGAGAAAGCACTACAAAAATAAATTTCAGGATATGGTTCGTAACAGGATAATAAACATGATTCATGGATATAATAAAGCTAGCAGTTCGGTGCTTTAGACATAATTGTGCAATCCCAATGTCTTATACTTTCATTTTAACTCATGACTAGTGTGGGTTTCTTCCCACCTGCCATGTAATATTAACAACAACTTAAAGCAGTGCGGCTGTAACTGTCAACTTCTCAGCAGAAAACTTTTATTTGACGGAAATTACAAATGAGAAGGCACTGTACAGTAATTTCAACATGCAGTCTGCCGTGTGGTGCATTGCTTTGGGAATACTTAAATAATAACACGGCTACAAAAAAAAAGTCTTAATCTCACTGGATTTAATTGGGAGACTGGGCCAAACCGTCCCCTGCCACGTCTTCCTGGTCTGTACTCTAAACTTTGAAAACTTCTTCCTGAGATCAGCGCAGAAGTTTGCCTGCCAGAAGTGCCACACGAGAGGGGTTATCCCTTTGGCTTGCCAGGGAATAACAGCAGAGCACAGATAAGTGCTATCGATGTTGAATTACACCCAGCTGGAAAACACAACATAGCACGAGTCCCTGTCCAACCACAGAGTGGGGAAGGACAACAGCAGAGAGGATGTGAGATAAACCTCCGAAAAACCCAGGCTGGAGCCATGCAACAGCCATATTAGATGTTTGTCAATGCAGGCAATCCACTGATGCAGCATACATCCAGTTAGAATGGAAGCAGGCGTGAAGCCCCGGTCGGCCACTGGGGTGGAAGCGATACAAAAGCTATACTATTAAAGCCTCAGTCTGGGAATTGTCTTGACATGGATACTTGAATGTTTTAAGCCCATGACCCAGATGCTTCAACCGTTGACCTGGAAAGTCTCCTGCCCCGCAGTGGGTCTCAGTGTCATGAAGCCATACTGCTGCTCGTGGCCAGTTAGCTTCTTTTCCCCCCCTGAGTGTTACTAATCACTGTTTAAAAACCAAGAGATGTGGTGTCAATAGATTAATTCCTTGCAGACGGGTTCCATCAGTCCGTGTCAGCATCAATTACAATTTCTTTCAGGAAGGAAAATGTCTTATCTCGACAGCCTCAAACGCCATTCTTTAGCTCAAGGTTGTAGCGTGCATCAGGTAACGGGTTATACCAGAGAAACATTTATTGAAAAGAAAGGAGAGCACCTTTCACCACATGCTGTCATCCTTTGCATCAGAGTCTGTTTGAACAGCTTATCCCCGATGTGCAGGTCTATTGGCAGGTGCATTGATGTTGGGATGCATCAAACTAAACATTAGCAAGCCAACTTAAGGATGGAAATACACAGGCTTGAAAAGGAAGTTATTTCTTTATGAAATCTAAAATCCAGTAGTGATGACGACGGCGTATTCGGCCTTTGTAGGTATTCTTTGAGATTATAAATTCATAAATGTGTTGACGTGAAAATGAGCCGTGCAGCTGACTCACTGATATCTTGTCTTTCATTAACTACTTCACACAAATGCAGAATTATCAAGTTGGTGATCTTAAAGTATTGTTGTTACGCAGAACTGTTTAACTCGGATATTCTCCGAAAATTGACATGACATCAAATGTTTTCTCCAGAAGAGTCACTACCCTGCTGGTCTTGCTGATCACTTGCAGTTGTGGATTAATATATATATATATATATATATATATTTTTTTTTTTCCTTGGAAATGTTATTTGGATGAATACAGACACAGTCTTGCAGAGTGCACAGTCACTAACCTGACAGGCGTTCAATAATCAATTGTAGCTAATGTGACGGGTAATGCCTGCAGCAGATAAATAGCTCCCTAATAATGATTTTCGACAATGCTTTGTGTTGATTGTAAAAAAAGGGGAGGAGAGAGAAGAGATGTGTCAGTAACACTATAGAACAGAGGTGGTAAGCACATATATAAATTCATCTTAGCACCTAATCTTCAAAGTGACCTCCCCTCACTGAGTGAGTATGAAACCTGCCTCCAAAACACAAAGTTGGGATCTGGTGACTGAAGGCCACAGCACACGACTCACAGCATTCCCATACACACTATGCAACACACTTGTGCCCCGTGTGGATGCATGTGCACATCTCCATTCATATATTCAGGTTGCCGCTATGATTTGTCACCTGTCTGTATGTTGCACATTTGGTATAGCCTGGTGTTTGTCCTGTCGGACCTGGGAGTCACTCTCACCCTTCCTAAATGAGATGCAGAGGGGTGGTGTAAGGCAGCTGTAGCTCCCCTGACAGCCTGCTTGTTACAGTTGTCAGCCAGCTGAGGTAGTTTGACACCTGTAATCTCCGTTGCTACGGTTTCCAGCCAATTTCCGTTGGCA
Organism: Lycodopsis pacificus; assembly: GCA_028022725.1. NCBI lineage: Eukaryota > Metazoa > Chordata > Actinopteri > Perciformes > Zoarcidae > Lycodopsis > Lycodopsis pacificus. The sequence goes on from CM051710.1 coordinate 7,452,410, forward strand.
GGGCTCATACTGTCCAGCCAAGCAAGAACTTAAAAAAGTGACAACCGACTTGACCGCTCAGTTGTCTAAAAGTGGCATCATCAACTTAATACTCACCCTGAAGCAGTTTCACCTCCTCCAGAATAAAACATCTGTCAGACCAAGACAACACCACTCGCATCATCATCATTAGTGACTTTTTAAAGTTTTGTTAGTTTGTATTAGCTCATTCATCTGCATACATACAGTTAAAAATCTTGTCACATCAACTTCAAGAAACTCATTGATGAGATGTGTCACGCTATAAAAAAGATTGACAGCTAAGAATTACAGCAAACGAAAGTGACTCGGTTGAATTTTGAGCGACAAATTACATTTTCACATCATTCTCTGTGACAAACGAGTTTTCTTACGCCGCTTGACACTAAAAGAACAAAGAGTGTCGTATGCTCTGGTGTGCTTTGCCTGCTGTGTGAGGGCTGCTTCAGCTTGTGGTTAGGCACCGGATTGTTTACTTTAGACTCAGCAGTGCATGCAGTGTGTTGAGGCCCCTAGTCAGCCAGTGAAGTGCACTTAAATGCTGTTGAGTTAAACCCAGCAGTGAGCATCCTGCAGTATGGTGAAAGTCTAACATACTGGAGGAGGTGCCCCCAATTTTAATATGGCCAGGTAATTATAGAGCAAGTTAATATTCATGCTCGAGTCTAAGCATCACTCTTTTGTCCGTTTTTTAATTAATATCTGTGTGTGTGTGTGTGTGTGTGTCCAATGATCTATTCTCTCCCTCTGCAAGTAGCCATGGCTGTGTGTTTGTGTGTATGTTGTTCCTGCCATTTCGACTCGGTGCGAGTGCACGCTCGTACGTGCACGTGGCATTAATAAGTTCCGTAATGAAAGGGGACAGTTTCCTGTTGCCGTGGTAATGAAGCAGCGGAGAGTTGCCATGCACGGCAACAGGGATGGAGCGCAACTGTATTAGGGCATCGTCTTGGAAACACAATCGGCACACGGGGATGTGTTTGGATCGAGGCGGACCGAAACAGACGGATGGACAGATAGACGGACGGACAGAAAAGAAGTGAGTGATGCAAAAGACGGATAGAAGAGACAAGTGGACAGAAGCAGTGCAGAACACCTTTGTATGTCAAAATAAGGTCTTTGTGTACGTGTGAGAGAGACAGCGAGAGAGAGAGAGGGAGAGAGAGAGAGAGAGGGAGTGATGGATGGTCGTGTCTATACAGCCAGAGGTGTACAAGGAGGAGGGAGAGAGAGAGAGAGAGAGAAAGAGATCTGTGTGTTGCGAGGGGGACACGGATGGGGTGATGTGATGGATCTGACTGGGCCCATGTCCCCTGAAGAGGGAGGGATTCAGATAGATGGATAGAAACAGAGATGTCGTAAAGGAAGGGTCGCCTTGACAGACGGATAGATCAAGAGAGAGGAAGGAATGCAGAGAGGTGACAGACGGATAGAGTGAGACGATAAGGAGTGATGGGAAAGACAGCAAGATTAATACGGAGGTAGATGTCGAAGTAATGAGCGAGGAGAGGTCGGGCTGGGTTGACGAAGAGAAATACACCCAGAGTTCCTCGGTTCAACGTTTATGCTTTTTGTGAAACAAAGAGGTAGAGTGCACAAATCATTTCATAAGGACCTCCAGCACTGTGGTTAAAAGGTAGGAGTGAGTCTCTCCGGCAAGCCAGAAACAATTTAGGGAGTCTGTTCTCCAGCAAGGGATGTCGTGCAGCACTTTCCTCTAACACTGGAAAGACAGAGAGTGACATTTCATGGTTCACATGTGTTTGCACAAGAAGAGGAGAGAGCATTTGGGTGTAAACACTTATACGAAAGGGACAGAAGAGAGTAACATTTCCCTTCAGACATGCACCATAACATAATGCCTATTTGGCTGCCAGTTTTTGACTATACACATACACACACACAGTACATTATTGATGCCAGTCTCGTACTTTCTGTTGACGTTTTGGTTATTTATTTCCAGCTTTTTAACTGTTCAGACTTGCGACCTGTCTCTGTTTCATATCATTGTAAATTCAATGTCAGAGCTGTTCTTTGGACAGGAAGCAATTTGAAGATGTCAACTTGACCCCTGGGAACCTGTGATTGGCATTTGTCACTGTTCTGACATTTTATGGGCTAAATTAATCAATTAATCCCCAAAAAAGATTGACGAATGATAAATAATGGAAATAATTGTTAGCGGCAGCCCCAACTGCAACTAAGACAAAGAAAAAGAAATGACCTGCCATGACCCAAACTTTGACATATTTACACAAGTGTTGCCGGTTACTTCAGCTCCTGGCAACTTAAAGTACTGTTGCTTTAACAAAACGCTTTATGGGAAATAAGGTTTTATTTCTAATTATCCGTGCTTCTGCCCCAGCTGGTGATTAAATCCAGACTATGTACACACTGCACATCTCCTAAGACCGGTAACCTGAATACAAGTGCACCTGTGGAGGAGTTCAAACAAAAACACACAGCTACTCGATGCAATATTCAACATGGATCTTGATGTGCAGCACAAGCCAACATGGCAGTGATCAGGCAGACTCCAAGGCGGCCTTTTGAGGAATAAAGTGTCCGGATAAATCTTCTAAATTTGTATGAATAAATTCTCAATACTCTTAAGCTGCTGGGGTCAAATCAAAGGGAACTCGTGGGCCGAAGTCCAACACATAAGACATGGAGTAAAGCCGGCCCACTCCCATCAGCTCGCTGGCATGTGTATTACTGTGCAGTGAGCTGCAGCGTGTGTGTGTGTGTGTGTGTCAGTGTGCATTAGTGAGCGTGTGCACAACTTCCGTGGTAATGTGGGGGACTCTCAGTGAAATGTGCACATGTTAATTTATGTGCATGTCTGCTGATGCGAGTGTGTTGGATTAGTCCGATATCGCAGGTCTGTGTTGATTCAGCTTTATGTCGTCTGTCAGCAGCAATGCCATAATGAGACCGTGTTTACATGTTTTCTGATTATGTGTATTTGTAGTAGCTGTACGTACACTTGCTGTAAGTGTAGCATGTTTGCTCTGGCTCATTTACTGTGTGTGTGTTTTCTTTATAGTCTTGTTTTAAGTGTGTGTTCATGTATGTGTGCATATTGCATGTATGCCCTTGAACAATTTTCCCCAAGCGACTGCTGTACTAATATTACTCACACTACACTATTTATTTATTGAAAGAAAATGGAAAACTGGCAGTCACCCTGACTACACACAGGCTTCAACTAGCACTATAAACTGCCTCTCACACACACACACACACACACACACACACACACACGGAGATTACTTATACACACTTATCAGGTGCCTGGCTTCTCCCACTCTGCCCTGACCTTCATCTCTTCACTTTTTGGGCATGACAAGCAAAAGATAACATGAATCTATGGTAAAACAAATCACTACGAGTTCACGCTTTACTGACTCGACTACAACCGGATGCCTGACTCAACCAATCAGCAACCCAAATGGATCACATGATTGAAGGATGAAGACAAAACCACTTGAAGCAGACAAACGGAAAGTAAAGTGAAAAAAAATAACATATGTCACTAAATAACATAAGAAAATAACATCATTGTGCAAAGTCCCACGTCCACCAACTGGACCATAGTCTAGTTTATAAAAGGACTTTCTTGCGCCACTGAGGCCGTGTCTACTCCCACGCGACTGGTGATCAGCTGCTAACGAGGCGGAATTTATAGACAACCTGAAAGGAGGTGCTGCCTGGAAGGCTGAGCTCACCGGTGCCAAGTCCTGAATGTTTTCATCAAGCCAGCTGTCAGGTTCACCGCAGTACCTTTCTGGGTTTTTAGCAGAGACCAGGTTGCATCAAAGTACTTCAAACTAACTTGTAGTGCATATTAGGGCATACATTCATGCATTTTTGATTGATTGTATAAAACCATTCCAACAATGAATTACTATAATTAAAAGAAAAACAAGCTCGTGTAAACCTTGTTTAGGATTGTTACTGCAGTAATCACGGCATCATCGTTTCCAAATGTCCCAGCTAATCATACAACTGTACAAATAGATCTCATGGCAGTCCAAACAGCAGCTGCAACTGTTCACACAAACAAACACACACAGAGAGACAAAGGAGGGAACAGGTGGATGCAATTGTCTGAATCCCACACCATCCTGGCACGCATTATATTAGCATCCAGCAAATGCCACTGACAATAAGCATCTGCAAGAATTCGCTCTCTTAAACCTGCAGTAACTGAATGGCCACTTGGGTTGACATGTGAAACAGGGTGAGTGTAGTAAAAGATCAGTTATAGCGCCTTTAAATGAGCCCGTCTCCATCCATGTACATGCAGACATAATATTCTGTCTGAATATCGACAGCTCGTTATACAACTATCAACACTTATTGCTCATTTTGTACCAGTTCAACAATTTCGGAGATCCACTTTGAGAAGTTAGTATTTAAACATGTAAGACAGCATTGCGTGGGAGTTTGTTTTAGAATAATGAGCTCAATTATCGCCCGTCTACTTTACTTCTACACAGGAAAAAAAAAAAAAAACTGTCTTGTCTGGAATGTCTAGGCATTATTCATGCCTCACCATCAATCTGCTCCGCCTGCCCTCACTGCCTCTACGAGCGTTACACTGATGGGATTTAGAAATGGGAGAAGAGATAATGAATTGTGCCAATAGTAGTCTTTAATTTAGTCAGTTTCTCTGCTCAAAATCCCAAATGATGGCAGCGATTCCGTGCTACCCCCAGCGGTGTATTCTTGCCAGGGTGGATGCAGACCAATCAGGACACTTGCAGCCTCCACCACAACTGAGAATAAGTCCGACATAGACATTTTCAACACAACAAGGCGCTGCCAAAACACAGGTGACCTGCACTTTAATACTGTGCGTGAGTCGCTTCCCATGTAGACACACGTGGGGCTGCTGCTGCCAAAGCGCTGCTCAAACTACACCTCCTGTGTAACAGAGAAAGGTGAAGTCGTGTCCTCATTTTCATTGTTACGCAACGTTGCGCCATCATGACTGAATATTGCTGCAAGGTCAATTATTCATTAAAGGGCTCTTGGTCCCCCCCCCCCCTATTGTGCTGCACTTCAGTTTCACAAAGTAAGCTTAATCTCAAATGTATCAGCAGTACAAAAAACAACAAAAAGAAGCTGCAGACGTTTAGCAGCTGGAACCCAAATCGCAGAAGCACACTGCGAGATTGGGCACATCCTCCTTTCTGTGCATTTTACTGTGTTGCTAATTATGCAGATGCTAACTTGAGTACACAAGCTTATTTAGTGTAACAGCAGGTTGGCTGAACTACGAACCCCGGCTTTTGAAGCAGCACTTTGTAACAGAGGGGAGTCTGCTGGATTTAACATTAAATATAAATTCATGCTGCATTCCATTACTGATTTCTCCACCGGAATCCATATACTACCATGTCAGGAAACAAAACATTACAGCGCTGGAGGAGGAATTACTTCCATTTGAGAAGTTTGTTTCTAGGTCACTTGAGGCTGTGATACATTACACTTTTCCTGGACCAGTCGGGCCTTGATCTTGGGGCCCCTGTGGTTCTGTTTACCTGGAGAGGGGAGGACTCTTTCTGAGTTATAGTGTTATCAGGCCTGCAGTCCTCCCTCTCCTCACTTGTGGTTCATGAGAGCGAGGAGAGGAAACGAGAGAAGGAAACTTGGTAAATGGAAGGAAGAAGACAGCGTATACATTTCTACAGTATTTAATGTTTCTGCTGCAGCTTCTGTCTCACGTTGGCGTCTCTTCGCCGGCACCTTTTTCAGAGTCTTCCATGAAAACAATCCCTCTCATTTCACTTTATCTTCCTTCTCTTACAGAAGCAGCTTCACATTTTCCCTCAGGTGCAGATGTAGCTCGTTTGGTTAATTACTGCCATTTCCACTTGGTTAGTGCTCACAGAATTCATGCATTCATGCACACACACACACGCACGCACGCACACGCACACACACACACACACACACACACAGTAAATGGCAAACTGCACATTCATGAACCACCTACACAAACTTTAATCACATATAAAGCTCACATTTATACAGTTACTTACATTTTGTTTTATTCATCTAAAGCCATAACTAATAATGATGACATAAATGCTGCATGGTACATTTTTGAGGAGGCATGCACCCAAACACACATATTCTCCAAAGGATCTGTAAATCTATATCGTGTTGTGAATGATGAAATCTTGCCTGTGTTTACTATTTTTCATCATGGGGAAGAAGGGAGCAGTGAGGGTGGAAGAGAAGTAAAATAATGACAGCAGCAGTGATAAAACAAATATTAGCAGGAGAGGCTCGGGTTGAATGAAAGTTGACATTTGGGCGCCCATGGATGATGAAATTATGAAGTTAACAAAACATCTGCTAACACTCAGACAGAGGAGGAAGATGTGTCAAACAGCAAAATTGTGTCTTAACAGTATTGCACCATCAAAATATCTTCAGTTTAACATTATAGATGTAATCTGGTTGCATAAATAGTGACTACTCTCTATCCCACACGCTATCACACCCCTAGAACATTGTTTAAAAAGGACCCTTTTCTTCTTGCACTCTTTCTAAAATATAATGTACCAGTTTGTTTCCGCTATTGTGCACATTGATGTGGAAACTGTTTTAAATAAGTCTCCAAGGGGCATACGCAAGGTGTTTTCAATCGCAAATACAGAGTGCGTCAGAGGGCCGACATTGTTGAGGAATGAGGTGGAGGTGGAGCTGCAGCAAACTTGAGGGGGCAGTAAATAAGATGGGACATAAGAGGTATAGGTGAGGAGCAGGAAAGAGAAGAAACAGGCCAGGGCATGAGAGTTATTCATACACAGATTCAGGAGTTCAGAAGTGGCTCTGGAGTAGATTTAGCTTCAACATACAAATACAATAACAGAAAATCTCAAGGGTTACACACACACAGTGCATTCGTTTCCTCTCTGGCTGTGGTGCAATCCAGTGAATAGCTATATGGCGACACATGGTCACTCTCGCACACACACTCTGCTTTCCGTTTGTCATCCTGTCGCCTCTCATGTTATCTAGCTCCTTGACTCTCTGCTGGGTTTTTTTTTTTAATCACTTTCCATTCGTCTTTTCTTCCTGCGAGGCTGTGCTTGAAGACATGCCGCTCCAGCGAGTGTTACTTCACAAGAGAACACAACGAGCACCTTGAGATGTACGCTCATGTGTCAGTCGTGTATATAAAAAGGTGCGTGTTCAATGATTCAAATATCGAGGAAGGAGGGATGACACATGGAGACATTTAGCATTGAGCAACAAAGTAACATCGTTTTGGAGATTACATTTGCCTGCATTAGTTTTCCCCGGCACAGCATCAAGTCCGATTAAGCCCAAACAAATTAGAAATTTAAATCCATCTGAATATGCATCCGAACAGCACCCGATTGGCCACATTAGCAAATGTAAATATGAAGCATTTGCACACATATTGGAGCCGCATTATGGAAATGCACCGCAGACTGCTTTGGGTTACTGGCCCTAAAACACTTAACGTTGTTTTCTCCCGGCGTTTGCTCGGCGCAGCGGAGAGTGATGCAATTGTGTTGAGCAGGGTGGACAGCATTTATAATCACTCATCTGCTCTGTAAAGCAACTTCATAGGAAATAATACACGAGACGCTGGACTCCGAGGATGCATTGATGCTGGCGCTGCGCTCTGGTGCCGTGGTTGTACTGGTTCTCTCTGAGGATCAAGCAGACGTAGAGTGATATTCCCGGTGCTACCGAGGGTTTCTAAGACCGTCCAAGAAATGCACAGATTTGAATCAGACTGGATCAAAGACTCTCCCAGGCTATGACTTCCAATTTATTAGCTATTATTACCATCAGCTACCTGAATAATCAAATCACTTAATAGAGCAGGCATAGCTGTTGGAGTGCAGCAGCTACCAGACTGGAAGCAACACCTTAATGAGGAATAAGCTGCTTTTAGTAATTATAGCAGGTTTGATGTGACAATTTGATCTCATTTTCCGGGAGCATAAAGTTTGTGATTTGTATATTTTCTCAAATTGTTTACGAGCAACCTTGTGGTTTACTTTGATACAATTTGACAGCTGCATTCAATAAACAGAGAATGGACCTAATGTGTCTTAATCAAATCTAGATCTTGGAAGATTAACAAGATGAAACATTCACATGCAAAGAGCACCCGAGCAGCTACAGATTACTGACAGATACAAGAAACAAAAACGACTGAATAAACGACTTTTTTATTACATACATTTAATTACATTTCTACAGCGGAATTTAAAGATCATCCGTGTGCTTTGTGCACATTGCATTGTCAGAAAAAAAAAAAGAGAATACGGTGCATCGGTCTGTACCGTCGATTGGTTTGGCCAGTACATCCTTTTCTACTCGATGAGTCCCTCTTATTTGATACGCATGAATACCGACGCAGTCAGTGTGGATTGCAAAGTGTCAAACCGTCACACGCACAGAAGCAAAGCGCAGAAAGAGTGCACGTGGTAATTACAAAAGAGCGTATACGCATAAATGCCACTCCAGAGCCCGAACAAATGATTAGTCGGTTATTGACTTCCTGCATTTTACTCAGTTAGTTACCACAAGGGTCCAATAGCAGCAGTCTCTGCAGGTATCCCAGGAGAAACGGAGATAAAGGTGCTTGGGTAAAGCCTGTTTGCTGTAGTGTAACCTATGAGCTAATACAAAAGGACAGAGGGATGTGCAGTCAGTGCCGACTTGCTCTAAATATTTTCACTAAATAAGTCTATTCACAGTTTGAGTGTTTACCTGTCTGACCAATTGCAGGTATGTAAATCACCATTTCTCTGAAAACAAAAAATGATTCAGTTTTGCTCGACTTTATCTTTGTACTGCATACTGACCTTTTTTGCAATGCAAATCAGTGGAATACATGCAACTATGAAATAATGTCAACACCAGCATTATCCTAAAATGTGTAAAAATCTCTGGCATCGACAAGAAAAGCACAGAAAACTCCAGTGAGCTACGGGAACCGTGGGTCACCTTAAAACTACTTCAGAGCATTTGTTTGAATCCCTTCAGCCCTTCTTTCTGATCTGAGCCCATCATGGCGTCTTCATATTGACATTTCCCCCCCGTTAGAAAGACCAGGTGGAAAGCAAACTCTTTTGAAAAGTCTGTTTGCAAGGTGGAAAGGACTCGACTTATTCCTCTAGGGGGAAAACGGCTTCTATAAAAAAATATGGCCACACCAGAGCTGTTTTATGTGCTTAGTATTGCCAGCCCATTCCTGGAAATTTCCATAAGTAAGTGAATGAAACCATACATAATTGGATATTTAACAGCGCTGCAAAGACCAAGGAGTGTTTAATCTGCCCAATATCCAATTAGGAATTAACTCTGAATAAAATCAATACTTAGCAGCACCTCATGCTTTCCAGCCTAAAGATGCTTTATTTGTCAAACGGCAAAGGGGAGACAAGCCTCCAGCTCACCCGAGTTTTCTGTATCTTTAGATGGTTGGACGGCAGCTATTCAAACTGACTAATGAATAAATATATATAAATCATTTAAATACATTTTTTTAAATAAGCTCAGTAAGTGGGGGGTTACGGCCTTTGCTGCTGCTAAAATATTGATACGCTGTAAATGGACACGCAGTACCACTCAACCAAACGGTTATCGTGCAAATGCACTCAAACAAGATAGGGCCTTCCTTTTCTGAGCAGCTATGTCTTTAGTGCTGAATGACTTCGACATTATGTCTGTGACTGTCCGTCTCTCAAAAATACAATCACTGTTCACAGCCCATCGCCTGGCCAGTTGCCTGCCGGTTCCAAACAGACACTAACTGATTGAACGCTGTAACTTACCGGCAAAGGACTGCCTTAACCGGGTCAAAGCAGGTCACGCAGAAAACACTCAGAATGTAGAACTAGAAGATGCCTTACAGGAATGAATTTAACTCTATAGCATTCGTTAACTGTGTCTAGCGCAGTGCAATAACAGCCCGCCGACCATATCGCCATGCAGAGCACACTGTGCTAATCAACCAATTAACAACTAAATGTCACGCAGAACAAGGATCAAGTAAACATAGCGATCATTGCTGCCGAGTGCACTGCGAGCATTATAATAACAAAACATCTTCCATCATGTCCATTCATGCACAACGACAGAAAGGTGTGTGTGTGTGTGTGTGTGTGTGTGTGGGGGCACTCCCTGCGAGAACACAAGTATGCACGTTACTACAGTAGGCATACATCATAAATGCATGTAGCAGTGCGCACAAGTTGACTGCCTTAACCGGGTGAAAGCAGGTCACAACACTCAGAATGTATAACTGATTGAGTCGCTCATGCGCACTCTGGACCCATCACTCCTCTCAGGGACACAACACGGTTAGCACAGCATTGCTTGGGCGAGTGGAAATAATCCACTTGATACAACAACAAGGCAGAGATGAGACGCGTTTGGCTGACACACTCAAAGTGACACATTAAAAGCCTGCAGCAGAAGATGCCTTTATAAAAACACACAGAAAACAGACAAACAACAACACATTGGATATGATTTTGGACAGTAAGTGGGGCTAAACATATATGGCAGGACCAGCATGAAGCAGACAACCAGAGCTAAGCAGAGACAACCGCATTGGTTCAAACTGATATTCTGTAATGTTTGGCTTAATATGAGGTCATGAGCAGAAATATTGAATGTCACTATTGTATGTGACAAGAAGCATTTGAGTTCCCCCATTAAGCCAATATTACAGGGACATGGGCTATGCTCGACATGTTGTCCCCCCTGCAGCCAATATATTCTGGGACATGAAGCCTGAACAAACCACCCGAATAACAACAGAGCAACAATGCGCCATGGCACAAAACCCAACACACGACATTACACAAAGGCCCAACATATTTCAGCAGTGCATTGATCCCCAACGCGTCACGTCACACATTCCTAACAGCACTTAAAGATAATATTGCCGCTGCAAGAACCCATAGCTATGAAAATAAAATACACTCGGCTGCGGCGTAAGGAGCCAAAAAAAAAGTCGCGCAAAGTTTGCACAAAAGCAAGACACCAAAACAACCGCCAGCACCCTTTGAAACAGCCAAAGCGTCCCGTTATGATTTGCATGTTAGCATAAGCAGTTCTTACCTGCTGGGGTGACGCAATGGCAGAGAGGGGGGGGGGGGGGGCAGGTGATTACCGTGAACACCGTGCAGCTGCGACAAGACGCTGTGACGATTTGAATAAACCGCGCCCACTCACAAAAAGGTGCGTTGGATATACGTTCCAGAAGGGAAGGTATGTCACGCGCCTCGCGCTCTATGTTTCCACTGCAACACAGTCTATGCGCAAAATAAGCCGTACTACAAAAGTGTGCTTAAAGTCAGAGTTAATTGAGTTCTTCATAACTTTTCAATATAAATTCGAGTTTCATAATTAGGAATAGGATAATAGATCCTGAGCTAAAATGTGTGTTTATTCATGGATTGAACTAAATGAGATTAAATATTACAAGGTCACCTTAATTGTGCTTCTCCATCATCATAAATTGTAAGACAGGTTCGCGTTCGGGGTTAATTAAAGATGACTTTGTCTGTCAAACTATTTTAACAGCCTCCATGGTTTATTGTGTAAATTTGGCAACTCCTAATTTCACTAATTTCAAAGGTCATTTGGAGCTCATCTGAATAAATGCTCTGATATTTGGTGTCTGGTCTGCATCTCCAAAATGTCACGAGGTAATGGCATGTTCTCACAAATATCTTTAAAAAAAAAATGTATTAAGTTAAAACTAATTTCATCCATGGATGAGTGGCAGGCCCCAGCCTCATTTATGCTGCTCACAGTTTACCAAACTGTCCAGACTGTCCTGTTTGTCACAGCACGTCTGTGTCTGTCTGAGAGCCCATTTGTCTGTCTGCATGCCTGTCTAACTGTGTGAAAAGGAAGACATCCCTCCTCCCTCCCCTTTGTGGGTCTGCTCTGTTCTTTCATATACTATCTCGGTGCAGTAATGAGGTTCACACAGTAACACTGAGAATTTACCCAGAAAATGTCTTTGCTTTCATCTGTGTGTGTGCGTGTGTGTGTGTGTGTGTGTAGCTGATTAGGTAAAAGGAACAAAAATAAGACATTTCCTCTCCTGGCTTTTGGTTTAATACCTACTGTGTATATGTATGTGTGTACTTCTCAGTGTTGAGTGGTGCAATGACATTAACATTTTGGAAACACAAAAACCAGGCAGGCAAGGTAAATGTGCACACAGACACACTTCCAAAAAGGAATGCACACATCAGCAAATACATGCATAGACACACATACAACACATGCAGAAATATAATGAGACAGGCTGCAAAGCTCCGAGAGCGAGAAAGAGAGAGAGAGAGAGACGGCAAGCACAAGGGAGGAAAGATAGACAGCCTGCATAGTACACACTCCTGCAGAAAACCACAAAAGAAAGGGAGGGGAGGGGAGGGGGGGTGCACAGGGAGGGATGGTGTGTGTGTGATAGAGACTGAACAACAGAGAGAAAATAGATGGATAGAGGTTCGGTGGGGAGTTGAGGACCTCGCGCGGCTATAGAGCCAGCCCACGCAGGCAGGAGAAGAAGTATCGGGATGAAAGAGGTAAAAGACGCCAAAGAGTGGGAAGGGTGAGGAGGAAGACATATGTTCACACAATGTCCATGCTACGTTCGGAGGCGAGAGAGGAAGAGGGGGGGTAAGCGAGTGAAGGAATAGGGGGGGGGGGGCTAAAGGGAAAGGGGGTGCGATGACACCAACACATGTAAAAAAAGACAAGGGAAAGGAGAAATGTGAGAGGCGAGAGATGGAGGGGAGGCGAGAAAGCATACCAGCTGTGGGAGTGAAAATGGGGGGGGGGGAAAGAGAAGGAGGGAGGGATGGAGAGGGGAGTGCAGAGCTGCTGCAAGCCAGACAGACCGCATACTCATAACACATTATGGCTATTATTAGACAGAGAGGAGCGGTAGACCAATGGGGGCTTGCGGGAGGAACGGAAAGAGGAGGAGGGAGGGGGAGAGGAGAGAATTGGAGGAGAGTGGGGGGGTAGTACCACTACTAAGCTTGAGGATGACAATGAATGCATGAATGCTTGTACGGCTCCAACTTCGATTCGATGGCGATTCTATAAAGGAAAAAAAACTGTTACGAAAGGAAAGGACAGGAAAGGAAAGGACAGGAAAGAGGTTTAGCAAGATTGGGGTTCAAGAAAGCAAACAAACTTGTAAGCAAACTAGAGGAGTAAAATACAGTAACAGACGGACGGGATAAAAAGGAGGGAGAGCTCAGTGTGTTCTTGGCGAGCCAAAGCATGTCCACTTATGCCATTTCAGATTTGTTATGGATTCCTCACTTTTTCACTCCCTCCCTGCTCAGTCCTTCCCTCCTTCCTTCCACCTCATCCTTCGCTCCACTGACTTCAGCCCCACTCAGCAAGAGACTCCACAGCCTGCTGCTGCTGCTGCCACCAGTCTGTCTGTGTGTGTGTGTGAAGCGAAAAGTACAATTCTACATCCAACCCCCTTTTTCCCCTCCATTGCCTCCCCCTCGTTTCGCTCCTCTTTCAGGAATCGACTGCTGTTCGTTGACTCCAGACTAATTCCACTGGAATTCTTGCATTTGAATGAAAGTTCAGAGCAAAAGTAATAGGAGAAATGTATCCATGCAACAAAGCTCAATCTGTCTGAAAATCAGACAGACTCAGATCAGACAGTCTTTTCAACGTGGCATTAAATTCAGGACACATTTGTGTCAATTACTTCTTACATTTTTTTGTCACCAAAGTTCAAAGTCTGCCTGAAATTGAAGAACATTCCCCAAATGCTCTGCTGAACATTCACCACCAAGAGATTTAATGCAATCAATTCAGTTTATTCAGACTGCGCTATATATATATATATATATATATATATATATATATATATATATATATATATATATATAGATTATATATCCTGATCCACCCACTGCCAAATTCTATAAATTACACTTTTCACAGAGGATACTGTGAGATTTTGCCCCCCCCCCATTTACTGAGTACTGTTATGGACCCATGCCTGTTAAATCGGGCTTAATTTTACCAATTATAAGTGAGCTTTACTCAAATCAACTTTTCCAAATGTCTACTAATCCGTTTTGTGTTTTGGGTGTTTCTGAGAAATCAAGAGCCGTAAGCCTTCAAGTGGAACTCCAGTGATTTTCTTGTTTTTGTCTAAGGTTTGATTTCCACTGAGTCTGGAGGGGTTTGTTTAGAGCTGTGGAACAACTGTGCCATCAAGTGGTCAAAGGAGTCCAAGCTGGTAAAAACGTTAGACCATCATGCAAAGTTTATTCTGTGAGCCGAGTCCTGCTCATGATGCTTATTATGAGAAATAGAAACGTCACACTAAGGAACAGTGTGAACAATTCAGGGGGATCTATTGGCAGCAATTGAATATAATATGAATAAGTATGTTTCCTTTTGTGTATAATAACCGAAAAATATTAATTGTGTTTTTTCTGGCCTTTAAACGAGCCGTTTATATCTACATATGGAGCAGCATCTTCACAGAGCCGGCTGTCATGTTTACAATGTAAATGTCATTTCACGTTTCACAAGAGGGGACAGCAAATTAGGATTAATCAGTCGAATTGTGCCTGAAAAGCATGCCTTGTTTCCCCCACATGTGCTGTGTTTCCACATCCCATCCCCTCCAGAACGCTTTACCTCCACCTGTTTCCAGCAGTAAACAGGTTTCCTCAGGCGTCTGCCCCACAGTCCAGGAGAAGAAGCAGGGCAAACGGGCCGCAGGTGTAGCTCAGCGAGACAGAGGCAACAAAGCCCGATCTGTGGAGGAACATCAAGCGCCGGGAAGACCGTCAACACCGGCAGCTGATAGCGGTGAAAAACAGACTCTGACATCAGAGCCAGCGCAGATAAGAGAGGGTTGGATGGTTGTTTGTGCTGCTGCCATGTTGGATGGCAGGAAGATAGATCTGCCTCTGTTGTAGCCAATCGTGCAGGGAGGCTGCTATGGTATTATTCTGATCAAATACACAACTTCATACTTATTTTAACAGTTGCCTTTCAATTCTTTTTGCTCAGAATATCCCTGCTGGGCATGCTAGCTTGCCAGAGACACTGTAGAATGTGTTTCCAATGATTTCCTCACTTCAAAGTTTGTGTGAGTTGTATTTAATTACACAGTTTGAATGTCACAGTGAGTAGCTTGATATAAAAGAAGAGTTTCACTGCTGCTTTCACTTTGAACCAGACAGTAAGCAAGGTGGACATAAGCTAAATTCACTGAATTGGAATGATAGATTCTCTCAAATGAGTTAGTGAATGAATGCCACATAAACAGTATAAAATATGATTCATCTGCAGATAAGACACAGGCATAGTTGACTGGTACAGCAACCAAAAGGCGTTCATAAACTCATTTAAGCTGCTGGTCCAACTGAGGCCCGAAAACACATCTACCCAATTATGATCTATCAGGAAATCTCATTTTTCATTACTTGAACATAATTAAATGCTTTATAGTATAAAACTACAACTCCAGACATTAAGACAGATACAAGCCTTTGCTTTGAATCCTAATGTATCTGATCTTTGATATTCATTTGATGAATATCCACAACGATGAAGATCCACAACACACAATTCAACAAACTACTTTCAAATTCTAAAAAGCGCATCTAATCCTTTTGCCTCTTTGAAAAACTCCAGAATCTCTGAATATGCAAATGTATTTCATTCCAAACGTTTAAACGCGAGATGTTTAGATGTGAAAAGCCTCGTCTTAGTGGATGGTGACGATGAGGAAGTTTCAAGAAACCTCATAGAAACAAGCCGCGATGCACAGGCTCTGCTGCCCTCTAGTGTCTAACATACGAGCCTGCACTGTGACGTCGGATGCGATGACTTACATGATGAAGCAGCAGCAGATTGATTTCTGAAACAAGTCATGTCTGATGAGTACTGCTCTAGGACTCCTGACTTCAATAAACACGACGCAGAGCGGCTTTGTTGTTTGATTATTTCTATAGATCGTCCCGTGGGATGAGTAAACATCTTCTACCTGCTGACTCTGCACATAACTGAGTAGATAAGAGCTGAGATGTACAGTGTTGGGGTAAACAGATGGTGCTTTGAACTCCTCTCCCTCCTGACTTGCTGTTCTAAAGCAGCGTGCACAAAGATGATAAAAGAGGGCAAACACATCGAAGACACGACGCTACTCAAATCAGTTTAACGTGATCAAAAGTGCGAGAAAAACAACTGCAGATGCACAATATATATCACAGCCTGGGAATGGCACAGACAATATAATAAGCTTCATGAATATTGTATGTGCAGTAGTAGAATCTGAGATTGATGACTGACAATATATGAGACACCCAAAAACTACGAGCACAAGGACACGCTGATGGCACACTACTGGGCTGCAGGCACATCAGTGGCACATATAACAGCCTTGCAGATGATTTATTATGCAGCAGATGAACTCACTAGACTGAGCAAGTAGCTTTAGCACCTAATAATCATTTTATTATCAAACCTATCAAGTCAAGCGCCAAACAAATCCTGGATCCTACATTTCCCACGATGCAACTTAACAGTTGTTTATTGTTGCAATGTGATACAAGAACTAAGATGTGAATGATGGCGAAATAAGTTGTACATTTAATAGAGAAATGTAAATCTTTTTAAGTCACATTTTTTTACAGGGCTGACATGGTACCGAGTGAACTCGTGATCATGATTTATTTAATGCATCAGTGCTTGTTGATAACGTTTCCCATCCCTGCTTTTATTTTGATCTGCCATATTTTTTACGCACACCAAAATGGCATTGATCAGCCTGCAGCTGTCTAGTGCATCTGCCATGAATACACACGGCAGGATCACACAGCAGGTCTGTTCTGTAATTAATATTCCGTTTTCTAAAACAAATATTAGCAAACAATTGCTTCAGCAAGCAACGAATACGTCACACATGGAATGGTTAACCATCATTTTGACAAAACAAGAATATCTATTGTAAGAATTATTAAAGAATAGTCTGTATGTACTGTATAACCATAATATCTTCAAAATTGTAGACAATGCGTTAAAAAAAATCCCACAACACCAAACCCTGGTATACCAAGCAGATTGACTTTATTTGTATCTTCCATGTTAATTAATTGCCATCATCATCATCATCATCATCATCGCCAGGACCGCATCAGTCAACAGTGTTATTGCCACCAGCTCCATTACCTCCACTGTCACCATCCGCTCAAAATGAAATAATTACTCTTAAATAGGCCAGTGACAACAGCTATAATCTGGTGTGATATTGACAATCTCGTTATCAGTTACATATTAATTAGCTTAGACATTTTTTTTGCTCGACGGTGCTTGAACGGAAAAGCCCATTCCTGGCTTTACCCGCGAAACTGTGTGCAAAGACAATAACGCGTCGTATGTGACATTGTTTGGAACTCCACAAGAGGCTGCATGTACATAACAACTACAATTGTGGTGACAGCTCGTTTCTTTTGACAGCTCACAGGTAATCCAGCAGCATTAGATATTTAGCGGGAAAGAGAATGAGCATCCGGGATATGTCGCGTGACGTGATCTGTCACCGGAACTGAGCGACCTGTAGGGCTCACGGGCTTTACCATGAATACAGCTTTTGATAGTCTTGCTGTCCAATGGAGATACTCAACAATCAGGTGACACGGCACAAATTAAAGCAAAGAAAATAACTTGACCCTGATCATAGAATTAGTGCTGACCCAGACACTGCATATCAGAAGGCTAATTATGTTATTAATGACTCAGAAGAGTTCCTACTGACAGTCATATATCAAGGGTTACGCGACAGCTGCTCGTGATTCCAGTGCAGAAACAAAAGGGCGGCGATGCATGTTTCACACAGATACGCGGCTCAGTAGAGCTGCAACACAAGTGTTGCACAATGGGAAACTGCTACTTCTCATTATGTATAAAAGCGCAGCACTTAACGTGCCCGCGGCTGATACCGGACTGTGACCCCGGCTGCTGTTTTCAGTTCTGAAGAAGACTCGTCAATGCACACACATATTCACATTAAAGTGTCTGAGGTCAGAAGTCAAAAGAACACCCTGAATTCTGCATTTGGTCAATTACAATAACTGTGAGTTGAACAGTCCATGGATCTATTCGTTACCTGATAGTTCATAGTATCCACATTAGACTCAGTCAAGTGCTTCTGAAAATCAAAAGTGGAAAATGCCGCTGGAATGCATGCGATTTCATGTCAAACCAACACTAAACACGTTATTTGTACAGCGTTGACGAACTCGGTACGACTGCTCGACTCATCCCAGGACCACAAGAGAAACAGTAACAGTATTGACAACAATACATCGGTCGTAATTGCTATAAGCATTATTATAAGATAGTCAGGTGATGATGTTGATGAAAAGGTGGGAAACGAGAGCAGAACTATAAGTGCCCACTGAAAACAAAGAAAGCTGCATGTGGGCTCAAGTGTTTTCTTTAGAGTGGCCTTTTTCATAATAGCGAACGTCGATCACGAACCAAACCCCGTCCGCTGTGGTTTGTGTCATATAGGGCAACGCAGCCAGGTAATGAGTTCTGCGGGGAAAATGGAGGCGCAGTCACAAAATGCAAACGGCCTTTTATCTAACAGTGCTGTCATTGTAACGCCTGAAGCTCCCGCTGCTCGTGGTTATAAAGTTCAGAAAGCTGCTTAGCGAACATCTACAAAGTCCAGTCACAAAGCAGGGATATCGGCAACATTGCTTTGCAGAAACATTCAGTCACATTGACAAAGAAAAAACAATATTGATCGGTGAAGATAAATGCACAATCACATAGACCTGCCCTGCTCTCTGGGGGGGTTTTACACTTTTGGGTTTGTTACATCCATCAGTGATGTCATAGGAGGCCGCTTTTTGTTATCAGCTGCCAAAGAACAGATGACATTAATTAACCATCAGTGACCGGGTTGTGTGCAGATGTGGAACGTGCTAAACCCCACAGAGAGGAGGACTGCAGCAGCTTTCTACCAGTTTGATTCACTGTTAAGTTTGCCCTCTAAATCCAGCACCACACTCAGCTCTGCGCTGTCACCATACGTACGGCTTAGTCGCCACCGAGTGGACAAAAACACCAGCCTGCAAGGTTTAGCCACGCCACAACGTAGAAGACACATTCTGGGTGGATTTACGCACCTGTGCATTCTGCTGACCTTGTGTTTTTACCCCTTTTGTCACCTTGTGTAAATGTGTGGACTAACCTGTCCCAGCTGCTATTGTCTACGTGCATGCTACGCTCAGGCTTTATATATTATTTTGCTTTGGCATGATGGATGTTGTGTGTGTGAGACAGCTTGTGTTGACACAGGAATGCAGCATAAACCGAAATCCTGAGCAGAAAAGTTGGCAACGTCGGACACAAAGGCAACATAGCAGGACAGCTGCATGCTTACAGTGCATGTGTGTGTGTTAAGAGTCTATGTTAGGGGCTACTATGGGTATTGGGTAAATGTCTAGTCTAAAATAAGCTGTTATAATGGCTGCTTTACTGCTGTGAATAAGCATGCAAGCGCGCATGAGTGCGTTTGTGTAAGACATCATGGGCACAAAAGTTCTCTTGGCACACCTGAAGCGGCTGAGGACACACTTTGGACACAGATAATAAAACAGTTATAAATATCCAGTGACATCACATACGAGTGAAACACGCTCATCTGTGTCGAAATAAATACAGACTTGCAAGCGAGTAAAATTGGGTCTAAGCGCCCTACGCAACTCAGAAGCGGCGGCTCGCTGATTGAAGCTCAGTGGGGCCAAGAGAATCATTTTACAACAACGAAAAAATAAAAATAAAGATAAAGACAGCTACGACGTGAGAAATCTCTGAAGCTTACAAAGTCAAGTATGCAGATGATATAAAAGTAGCAAATAACAGACTGCATTTCTAATTAGACAGAAATGTAAAAGCAATCAGATTTGAAGTTGGAGCTCACTACATGTGAATTCAAATTCAAAGTTTCTGACCAAAAAATACACGGAGAACAAACAGTGATTGACAATGTGTGAAAGCAACACAATCAAATGAACCCAGAAGTGTTGTCAGTGCGTTTTAGTGCTTCTTTTTGTGAAGGGACATTAATGGAAACGATTTCATCCACAAGTCTGAGAGAACGATTAAATAGCTGTAAAAATAATTGTCATTTAAATCTCACATTGTCTTCCTTTTCGTCGGCTGTTTTAAGCAAGTCATGTTCCAGTTCTCCAGTCGCATAGAAACACGCGTCCTCGTTCATCTTCTCCGTCAGCTTTTCTACCATTAATTATTCCGTCCATTCGTTAGCTCGTGCCCACTTCATTCAGCTTGTCCCCCAAAGATAGTGAAGATCCGTGAGCCAGAATCAGTGTGTGTGTGTGTGTGTGTGTCCCGTCCACCAAACCAGGTCAGCACTCATGCTCTACTTTATCCTGCCGTCTCTGCTGAATCCGGGTCGGATGTTGCCCGTCACGTTATCCATATGTGTGTTTGTGTACGTTCCGTCAACATGTGGATCTCCTCATCATTTCTTTTGCTCTATTTTTCCAGGAATCTCCTCACGTAGGAGATTTCTCCCCCGACCTCATTCAGTAAGTGTGCTTTTCAGTCCCTTCCAACATTCCAACATGTGGCTGAAGTGGAGGGCGCTGTGAGGGAAAGGTTGGGAAAAGACCCGCTAACTACTGTAACTGCTTCGTGCTACTGTAGCAGCTTAAGTGTGCTTTGTAAAATATATGCACCGACGGCTCAGCCAATTGTCTCTCCCTGGACCGATCCTCCACAGTTATTCCCTGTGGACTCTTGTCTACATGTGTCGAAATTATCTAAACCTGTGTCGATTGATCGTGGATCACCGCTTCTTTTTTTTTTGGCACTGCATATTTGCTACACAGCTCCTGCACAACAGCTGTTATCAAAGTTACATGCTTCTCTACGCCGGCTAACTGTTACGCATTTAAAATGGCGAGGCGATGTTTCAGAGAGCACCGGTACTTCTTCCTTCAAGAGGAGGAGGCAGCAGCAGCATGGCACAATCACGGCCAGACGTATTCTATCACAGGGCCGATCGCTGGGATCATCCGCACAAAGCAATCTAAAGTCTGGTTTCTTCTTCTGTGTTGCTTTTCTTTATTAGGAGGATGCCAGAGCCGAGCTTGACTTCCCATGCAGTCCCGTATTATGAACATAAATGAGATAACGAGGTGGTTTTTCATGCCTAAACACATACAGTATTATGATATATAGTATATTGATATTGGAGGGAGGAGGTTTACTGGTTATTCTATTTTATTTTCTTCGTATTGTGCAAGCCTATCTTTGGGTACAAATGTTTAAAACTAGAGCGCAACTACACAGGCTAAACATTTGACTCTCACTCTGTGTTTGCAACCTTTCCAAATCTTTACAAGGCCAATCCTGTCTCCATCTTTTGCTCCTCTGCGCATCGGGTAAATAAATATAGTACACAAACACAGCGAGAGGTCATAGAAGGAAGGTGGGAAATATCAGACGTATAAAATGTGATCCTGGAGGAGAAACCTCACGTCTAGAGGAGATGAGCGGAGAGAGAGGTGTATCACATAACCACCACTTTAAAAGGAGGAGAGGGAGGAGCGGATGAGAGAAGACGGCAGAGGGAATAGAGGAGGGAGAAGTTAATGACGGATGCGGCGAATCTATTTCGGTACAACGCCCTCTAACTCATAACACAAAATGTGCTAATTGCAAAAAAAAAGATATTGCGTCTAAATAGTAGTGCTTTTTAAAAAGCAGTTACACCTCTGTGCCTTGTGGTGAGAGAGGGAGGAGAAGAACAGAGGAGGTGACAAAATGGAGTGAGGAGAGAGGACGGGAGCATCGGGAAAAAAGGAGCCCGAGAAGGGGAGGAAGCCCTTCATCTTACGGGGTTTTTTCTATCAACTCCATATCAGTAATGGACAGAGAGTGGTGCGGAAGCTAATGGTGAAGTGAGGAGGAAGGCAGCACGAAGAGGAGGAAGGAAATCAATGAATATGCTTCTCTGTTTTATGGTTATGGTTGCTGGCCGAACGCTGTGAGCAGTTGTATCGGAACTCTTCAAAGCCCCGAGAAACACCTCATTGGGACCGGTCTCAAAAAAAAAGTTACGTTGGGAAACTATTTGAATGTTTTTTTGATTCCCTGATGAGATATAAGGTCAGGATTGCGAGGGGGGGGTTGTCTTTTTTTTTTATTGCTCCTCTTGAGTTGATCTCGGTTTTGTTTTCTGCATGAATTCTCAAGATTTAGTGTAATCTGGTCCGTCATGGTCAGTTTCGTATTCTACTTCTTCTCTTTGTCTGTTGTTGCTGCGCTCCAATATTTGGGGATTTTCCTCCTTTTATTTGTTTTGACCTTGCCAAAAGCATGTCTTTGTTTCTCTCGCTCTACTTCTCTACATTGCATTTTGTAATCCTTTGTGTTCGGATCGGTTTCTTGAAATATCTAGGAATTCTCCTTTCGTCTTTTTAATAATCCGTATGTTTTGTCTTCCGCTACGTATTTGGATTTTTAATCAAAACCAAAGCTTCGAGCATTCAAAATACAATCTTTTTTTTTGCCATTGCTCCACCTCCGTTTCTTTTGAAATAAATACCCACTACCACTCCGCTGGTTTGGAGCCTCTCCACTGCTCTCCAATCTGCTATCTTTAGACTTGTTACTCCTCCCACTCCTGCTCTTGCATAGATATATCTGGAAATAGACATTCCCGTGTTTTCAGTCTTTCCGTTCCTCCTAAGCATCCGATCGGCCCTCTCTCTCTCAGTCTCTGTGTACCAAAGTCTACAATTACAAGGATTTTCTTGACTCCGCTCACATTGTCAGACCCGTATTATCAGTGTGTTTTTTTACGTTTTGCACTCCTGCCCTCTTTTTCCTTTGGACTATCATACGGCCATCCATCACCACCACTGCACTCTCCTTGGTAATCCTGTCCGTCACACAGCTGTTCTTACCTCCTATGCTTCTTTTTTTATGCGTTCGTCTTTCTGTGGTTGGTATGCCGTCAACAAACGCTTTTCTTTCAACCTCATTCTGTTCTCATCTCATTCATTCCATCGTATCTCATCCGCTTCCTCTGTGATCCACTCTTTTCTTTGTGTTCGGTGTCTTCTTTCATCTCCCTCAGTCCTCTGCCCAGACCTTCGTGCTCTTGATGTTTGCTTTGCGGATCGTCACATGTCATCTCCGGCGTGGCAGCTCTCCTCTCCGTGTATGATGAGGACGGGAAAGAAGAACGCGTCCTGGTAGGATGGAGGACGCTCCCTCCCTCCCCCGTCGCCCTCCCTCACCTCGCCACCCCCCCCACTGTCTTGCTCTGTTTCTTCTTCCCCCTCTCTGCTCCCTCTTACCTGTTCCCTTCTCCTCACCTCCTCCTGCTCCTCCTCTTCCTCGTCGTCATCCCCTTCTCCGTCAAGCACTGCTCTTGTCTCCTCGTTGTCCTGTCTTGAACCTAAACCAAGAAATCCTCCACCCCCTCCTCCACTGCCTCCCCCTCCTCCCCCATCTTCCCTACTTCCTCCCAGCCCCCCTCCCATGCTTCTTGAATGAAACAGGTTGTTCTGGCGCCCTCCTCCAAGTCTCCCGAGAGAGAATCCACTCCGACTGAGCACCAACCTGCCCCCGATAGCCCCGCCTCCCTGCCCTGCTGCCCTGATGCCTGCCACGGTAGCGTTCAGGAGGGCCGTGGTTCCCATGGGGGCCCTTAGCCTGGAGGGAAGACTGGAACTCGACGTGGTCCTCCGGCATCGGGGGCAGCTCTGGAGGAGGTAAGCCGAGTTGAACACAACAGGCAGAGCAAGAGGAAGTGGGTTGGGCCCCTGGCTGGGGGTGGAGCTCGCTGGCCCAGAGATGGGCGTCGAGGCGGTGGGGTTTGTCCCCCCATTCATGTCCAAGTCCATAAGGAGGGCTTCAGAGTAGCTCGGGACCATCTGTTGGTTACAGCGAATGTGCCACTCCAATTCTGTCATGTCCACCGTGTTGACCCGAGAGATGGCTCTGTAACTCGTCCCATTTAGACCAATCCCAGGGTGGATTCCATTCTCAGTCCCAACCCCATCCCCCCTTGCCCCTCGACCTAGCCCTCCTCCTCCACCATCCTCGTCCTCCCCGAACAGCTTCTCCACATGGTAGTGTACATACGCTATGCGGTATTCTGACACGACCCGCAGCGGCCACGACAGGAGGCAAGCAGAAGCCAGCCAGAACACCCTGTGCCGAGAAAACCAGGGCTGGTGGGCGGGATCTGGGAACGCCAGGATGTGTTCGCGGAAGTCCACGTTCTTCAGGTGCATGCCCTCCCTGGCCTCCATGTAGTCGTCAAGCCCCTCGTTCTCCCCGAAGAAGCGCGCTCGCTTGGAACAACAGAAAGAGAATGTGTAAATGAATTAGAAACGGAACAATTGACAGAGCGGGTCTTCCAAAGCCAAGGAGCATGTCTTTAACGGATTTTGCCGGACCTGGTAAGAGAGAACAATGCTGTTTCTTTAATTCCATGCCTTCGAAATGAATGATCAGCTGGGGAGGAGGCTAACCGTTTGCCTGCCATCAAGGTTTTTGAGTTCTCTGTAGGTCATGTTTCAGTACTAAATTGAGACCGTTTCATAACCAGTTAAAAGTTCCTTACAGTAACTTTAAAAAGTCACCTGCTGGACACAGCGTTTTCAACAAACCCATGGGACTAATGCTTTTTTAATTACCTGGCTAGCTACAGCTCAATCTGCCGGCGACGGTTGTAATTTCAAATGGAAAAAATAAATCAGTGGTTGCTGGCTCGAAATAAGAAGGCTGCTTTTGTCTCTCTGCCAAAAATCAAGAACTGATTGTTTCAAAAATGGGGAAACGATCAATTAGAATATAACAGCTTGTAATCTGGAAACCTGGGTTGGGCATCCGTCTTTTCTTTTTTTACATTTTATCGATAAAAAGTTGAATTGATCAAATTGAACAGAATTAACTATTTATAGTCATTTTTTTATATCACATCTTACCTGGGTGAGGTAGGCAGCTTCTGCACGTGCACTTGAGAAGCTAAAGAGCACAAAAAAAAAAAAAAAAAAATTGTTACTAACATGTTTACTTCCCTTGCCATGTCTTTTGACCAGCGGTGGTTAGCGGTGGGCGTCTAACCTGAAACACTTGGTGAAGCGGAGGCGAACAGCAGGGTGCCGCTGCAGGTCCAGCAGCTCCTTTGATACGTCTTTGACACCATAGCGGGCGTAGTCGAACTCTGAACTGGAGGCGTGAGTGTTGACCCGCTCATGGTAGACCTGAGGAGGCCATAGATGGGAGTGTGATGGAGGGGAAACGGGAGAGGAGGACAGATGGGATTGTTAGAGAAAGGAAGAATCAGCATGGTTACTTAATAGAGTGGTATTTGTCTTACTGCACACAGCTGTTTGCGCACAGCCCCGCAATAAATTAAGATTTACATGGCATATTTTAAAATGTTTAGGGAATTAGAACTTATGTTCTGCAGTGTAACTATGAGCAACATGAAAAGAAACGAGCAAACAGGACAGAAAGTGGAAGGATGTGAAGGAGAGTTCCCCTCACCTGTGTGGTCGTATATGCATCTCCGTTGCGGTATCTCGTCACCTGTCTGGTCCTCCTCACGTAGTGATAGCTGATGGCCTTCCACCAAATGCAGGGTGTGGCCTGCTGAAGTCTCTGCACACGCTCGTACACTTCCTGTGTCAAAGAATGAAGGAATGATCAAAACAAAAATCTCGTGAAATTCAATTTTCTGCCAATTATTTGTGAAACATGTATTCTGTGGCCATTTTTTGCGAAGACCTTCTAAACAAACCTGTCAAAAAACGAGGACTACCAATCTAAAATATAACGATGCAACATTGCCCGAGCAGTTCTTGCAATGATGATACAAGCAGAACAATTAAGTTCTTCTTCTTATTATAACTGTATAGTTAAGTCCGTGCAATCTGGTGCACGTCAGACCTTGCCAAGGTTTGTTTCGCATATGTGCCCCTGACAGTCTGGACTAATGTAAGACAATATTTTGGTTTTGGCAGCGGCACATAGCAAAGACAAAGAGTAACCACTGTGCATTGGGAGCAATGTGCTTCCTGGCATTCCTGATAACAGACACAGCAGACTAGAATAGACTGATGCCCCAGGTCAGCCCATTTCTACAGGAGCGGGCAAGTGTTATTTTAGGAAAGTAGGAAACGGAGTAAAACCGTTTCCTCTCTTTGTGAAATGCTAAACCAACGTCTGATTAAACTGAATTAAAACTGTCTGTGCAGAAATTAATACACCGTAATCATATTTATTTAACCTTTACATTTCAAAGCATTTTGCTGACACCATCATGCTGAACAAGCTTCAATGAGGAAACGGATTTCTCCTGTTTAGCTCAAGGCCCTATTGCTAGACTCCTATTGCAGCATAGACTGCACAGTCTGTTGGATGTTGGGTTCATGCCTTTCCCCCAAGATATTACACCCCCTTGCTAAAACCGGTTTTCACACGGACCTGGAATTCAGCATGAGCCAACATCGCCGTCTTGGAGAAGCAGTGCCAACACTCCACCAGGTAAACCACGTACAGCATTGCCAGGAAGGCCAGGGGGATGTAGACGTAGCCGCTGGAGCACGGGCTCTCCAGGTGCAGGATGTCGTTGTAGTAGGCGGCGGAGGTGGCGTCGTCGTCGGCACCGAGAGGCACGGAGGAGGAGGAGCCGAGAACGGGCACGCGACAGAGAGCGCACCAGGCGAGCGTGGCGAAGCAGCCGTACATGAGGAGGGTCAGGAGGAGGCACTTCCAATGGGACTCCCGACACAGCGACGAGGCCAGAGACTGCTGGACCGGCCGCTGCTGAGGAAACAGACGGAGAGTCGAGAATAGGTGTTAAGATGCTACTGACCGCACACTGAGGAAGCCATTCATAAATATATACACACCGCTGGATGGATTGTTCAAGGTCCTAATGACTTAATTGATCCCTCAAGCCTTTGGGTTTTAGTGAAACGTCCTGACAAATACTGGATGGATTGCTGTGACGTTTGGTTCAATCACGTGCCTCACAGGATGAATCCTGACGACTTTGGTCTAGCTAAGTCAAAATATCAACTTGTCCAGTAATTTGGTTTAATATGAAACACCTGCAAAACTAATGACATTCCCATTGTCCTACTACTTGGCTAATTATGCTTTGTATTTAGTGGCTATTAATTAAAGTGTCAGCATGCTAACACGCGCTAAGATGGTAAACATCACACCTGCTTAACATTGTGATGCAGATGTTAACATTAAGCTCAAGTATCACTGTGCTGTAGACTCTTTGTTTATTCTGCATCTCTAAAATGATGCAAGTGCAACAGCAAGTACTCTGTTTGTACATTTTGTGCACTAACCGGTTAGCCTCAACTTGAATGGCACTTGGGTACAGGTAATTACTATTTATTACTTTAAAATTAGTTTTAAGCTCCATGACTAAATGTAATTCACAGTCACGTCTTACTAATTCTATCCGCAGGCTGTAAGAGACGTGGCAAGCTGTTTCAAACACTAAAATAAGCCATAAACGTGGTGAAACCAGTCTCAGCTGTGCCGCGAGACGTAACAAATTTCTACTTTCTCATGTTGAAAGTCAAGACGACAATAAATAATGCAGCATGCTTCATGGTGTGATCTTTAATAATGTCTGACAGGTGAAGACGAGTGCAGCTATGGGGGTGATAGAACATGTTTGTCATAGAGGGGACACAGATCTTGTATACCTGGTGGACCCCCCCCCCCCCCCCCCAGTGAGTTTTTAATCATCATAATCTTCCCGTTTGGTAAATAGTGTTGTACTTCAGAGCAAGCGTGTAAGCCGAGGTCTTGAACTAAGGAGTGCATCAAACTAACCCTCACCCATCACAGGATAAGTGCTGCATATTGCACACACACACTGCCTCTCTCTAAGTGCACGCTCTGACACAGCCTCATTTGCACTGTGAAGACATCGTATTACAGTGCACTCAAACATACACGTATGCATTAGATACACAGACGGTCTAATGTGGCCTTCTTCTTCGCTCTAACCGCGCACGCGGAGTCTTTGCCCGTTGCTCGGCATTGTAATGCAGCCAGCGGAGAGCGAGTGAATAATTTAGATGAGAGCGATACTTCTAGACTGTTCTCCAGCTTACCGACTCCAGTCCAACATCAGAGACGCGTAACGCATGCCGCTTCAATTTGTGTGCGTGAATGAGGGACGGATAGAGCGATTTATGTCAAAAGACAAAAAGGCTTGTGTGTTATGTACGTCGAATATCGCACGAACATAAAAAGAGACGTGTTTTTGGTCGTGTTTATTTGCATCCGTACTTGCATGTGTCCTCTCCATGCTGTTATACTCTGGCTCGCACTGAATGCGACAAGGAAAAAGAGCAACAAAGCAGATGACAAAAAAAGAAAGAAGATGGGATGACACCAGTGTCCTCTCTCCTCTCAGCCAAGTCTGCCTGTCCTGTCAGCACGTAGCTACCCCCCCCCCCCCCCCCTTATCTCTCACTCCAATGCAGCTGTAATTTGCTATCCACGAGCATATTCAGCTGGCTGCGACACACACACCGACTTTCTTTCTTTTTACCACTGTACGTCAAGGGCAAGTAGTGAACGCCCCCAAAAAACATCCAACTGCCAAAACATTGCCTTCTGTTTGCCTTTCATCTCCACATCCTCCTTCCTTTCCTTACGTAATCTTATTTCTCCTTCCCCGAATCTTCCCTCCCACCTCCTAAGCATCCACTCCCCCAATCCCAACCTCGCTGTCTCCTCGTCTTTCGTCCTCACGTCTCCTCCGTTACATCCTCTCTGAAAGTCTGTCTCTAAGTGGATTGATTGGGATGAAAGAGTAGTGCAGAGAGAGGGAGTGTGAGGAAGCGCGAGAGAGACGGAGAAGCGGTCATGAACTTTTCCTGAATTCACGTATGAATGGAGGCAAAATATGAGAGAGAGAGAGAGAGCGAGAGAGAGACTAAAGAGAAGGCAGCAGTGACAGTCTGCACCTTTCTCCAAGGACCTCCACTGCCAAAATTCATCCTTCTCTTTCCTTTTCCTCTTACCTTGTGAAAATAAATGTTGCCAAAAAAGAGAAGATTTTCTTGCAATAACAAGAGTAAAAGAGTCTCTGCAGCTGGTGCGTGCCCAGCGAGAGGAAAGGCAACCCCTTAAGACAGGAATCTAATTATTCCTGGATGCACTTATGCCAATCACTCTTTGCCAATACGAGCATTTCTCTCTCTCTCTCTCTCTCTCTCGCACAGGTAAAGAGCAGGCCTTACTAAAATGTTCCGTCAGTGAGACACCACTACAGAGACACCACACACAGTAGAGTAAAGTAAAGTGAAGTACAGGGTAAACTGTTATTTCTTAATGTCGTGTACTAGGAAACGTCAGCTCTCCGTTCATCGTCTACTCTAAATGATGCCGGCAGTTTACAGTAAGAAGACTTTTGCTAGATGAGAGAGACCAGAGGGGCCATTTTGATTATTGCACAGTAACTAATAGGTCAAGTTCCACATCCAATAACAACGCACACATACATCATCCGACTGAATGAATGATAACGAGAGCGCAGAATTTCTGTGAAGGAACTGACAAAGAAACTGTATTTACTGTGGTTTAGTCATGACGTGGTGAATACGTGGTGCGAGTATTCTCAATGAGCACAGGACGGGTGAGGAAGTACTAGAGCCAGCGCCTGGTGGTTGTTTGCCTCCGCAACCCAGTCAAGTAGCAGTTTATACCCACGCGTGTAGAAAATGTCATGGCGTCATCATTATCATGTTTTGTGTGGTCACAGTGGCCTTTGACCACCAAAATCTTACCGGTTCATCCTAAAGTCCAGGTGGACGTTTGGGACAAATTTGAAGAGATTTGCTCCAGGTGTTCCTGAGATATCGTTCACGAAGGTGGGACGGACGTGAGGGGACTGTGACCCTGACTTTTAATCACTAAAATCGAATGAGTCCAATCTTGAGTCCAAGTGGACGTTTGTGCCAAATTTGAAGAAACTTCTTGAGACGGACAACCCTAAAATGCCTCCGTCTTGACCCATTTTAAGTGCGTTTTGAAGCATCACAACCGCGTCCCATTAGAAACAGTCTTGTCAGGGTTACCCACTAGTGTCAGTCCCTGGCTCGTGTCTCCCTCACGCAGTAGTGACCGATCGATGGGCGCTGCACTTTGGGCCGAATAAGTACTTTCTAATGAAATCAACGCCTCCCGGTGCAAAACTCTGCAGCTTTTTTTTTTTGGTTGCGTCATGATGAATTTGTGTTTCAGCTGCCTCCGCTGAGCTTCAGCTCTTGTGTCAGGCTGTAAGAGAGCAAAGGGAAGGCTCACTCTCCCTGAAACCATTATGAAAAGGAATCTATACAGCCACGTCTGGAGGGTGTCGGCTTTCATTTTTGTCATACTTGAAGTTGGCACTGCCCCTTTATTGCGGGGTCTTTTGAAGAGGGTTTATACAGGGTGGTATTTACATGACAAATCCTTCATGAATGTTTCATTAATAACTTGCCGGCATTTGCATAAAACGCATCAGAATTTGACAAAACTGTGGCTGGATGCTACTCCTTAGCATCCACAGTCCCTAGAGCCAGCCGTTTGAAGAAGAGCCCACATAGCTGGCATTTCTTTTGGACATGTAATCATGCACACCTCTGTTTTATTTAAAGAGGCATTTCAAAGCATTGCTTGGACTCCTGTGCATGCTGTAGTTATTTGCTGCCTCTCCAGAAACTGCAATTGGCAGAGCTCAGTCATTAATTCGGCCAGTAAATGTCTCTGAATTCAATCAATGTTCTATAATCTGGTCTTGCTGCATTCGCTGTAATGTGGTGCTGTAACTGAACAACTCGGCACATATTTGGTTACTGGCTCTTTGAACACATCACACTTGAATCTCTTATAACTTACTATTTAACTCGACTTAGGAGTCAACATTCTGCTTAAATAGGAGAAATAGCTCAGGCTGTGTTTTGTCTAGAGTACTACTTATGTGAAGATGATCTTCCCACCCATCCTACCAACCTATAAGCACTTTCTAATAGTGGTGTAAGGAACCATTGTCGATTCGTGATCAGTACAGATCCCCCCTCATTCAGCACACAGTTTAACGTTAACCGTCAGTGTGCAATAAAGTTTTTTATCCGGCAATATTCAGTAAAATATGCGATCAGGACATCGGCTTTTCTAGTCGCCGATCCCTGATGATGTTACTTTGTAAACAACTAATCCGTGTTTAAACTGACAGGAAGAGAACGAAGGTTCTGTTCAGTTATATTATGATGCGTTCAGGCTCTGTTCAGTGAAAATGAGTATTGGGCGAAGGTAAATTATAGTGCACCATGATGTGCTCAAATGTAATTTCGTCAAATTTTGTCAGCGAGAAACTTGAATAAATACAGTTGTTCGGAGGAGATGTTTTTACAACATAAATAGATAATCGAGATGAAGTATGACCCTAAACTCTAAGCAGCATATAATACATCATTAAAACTACTAATAAGATTTGTTTTAATCCATAAAAATACAATATTGGATGTGTTTATCATTTAAATTTTGTGTAAAAAGGTAAACAGAACATTTAGAATATTTGATGGTTTAAACTGACTTCAGAGCAGTTGAAATGATTTTTTGGACAAATGATCTAGAGCCTTCTAGACCAGCTGCTATAATAAAACAACAAAGGGATCCGTATCTGCCATTACGGATCATCAATGATCGGACAATTAGTATCGGCGGCACAAAAACATGATCAGGGATCTCTAAAAGTTAGATTTGCTCCCTTTTTTCTTTTGTGCTGATCCGATCCGTGACTCCGATACGTGATACGTGATCCGTGATCCGAGCTGCGAGTTTTATGATCCGTTGCACCTCTACTTTCTCATAAACGGAACAATGACATTGAGAATTCTACATTTGCGCACTGTGCAGAAACGTTTTGAATGTGTTGAGGTGTCTCGTTGATCCTCCCCCTCTCCGTGTCGCTGCTCATACCGATTGCGCTGGTTAGGTGTGACTGGAGCAGCTATAATTAGAAACCCTTGCATGTGGGTGGCAAATGAAGAAAGGAAGTGAGGGCAGGGAAGTGTGCTGTTGCCTGCAGAACACCGTGAAAAATGATGCGTCATTTCAACCAGACTGGAGAGCAATTTAGAAAGTCAGGATTCTGCTATAACAACACTTACAACTGGTGTGTCATTATACTCTCACTGTGTTAAAAACATTAGTGCTCCATTACAAATGATTTGTTTTAGAGTGTGTTCAATTGAGACCGATTATCCAGCGACATTAATTATCAGCATGCAAGGTGTGCGTCACCTG
Organism: Lycodopsis pacificus; assembly: GCA_028022725.1. Lineage (NCBI taxonomy): Eukaryota > Metazoa > Chordata > Actinopteri > Perciformes > Zoarcidae > Lycodopsis > Lycodopsis pacificus. Next base: position 7,484,846 of record CM051710.1, read on the forward strand.
AATGAAACATCATTGAAGGCAGCAGTCGGCTTTAATTCTTGCCAGTTACATCACCGGAGATGCCAAAGTGAACAGAAGTATCTACTCTGCTGTTCATCAGGGTGATCAGTATTTTACAATCGTTGGGTCTCATTCACCAACTGTTCTCAGAAGAAATATCTTCTTAAACTGCATTTTGGCAGTTACCGGTACTCTAGTCTAGTTTGTGATTAGGTAAAAACTGAAGATTTGAAATGCTTGTGCATATGAATTCTTGCGTTTTTCTAAAGTTATAAAATATAGGATTAAATTTTCAATATTTTTTTTTATCCCATTTATAATATTTTTGTAATAATTATTGTCATTATATGTATTTTACAAAGCATTATAGTCTAATAAATAAATTATTTATGGTATAAATAAATAAACACTACAGTATCACTTATATTTACACATTTTATTCAGACACGGAAGAGAAGCTAAAGATGCTCCAACTTCTTGTAAATTGGGACTTTATTACGAACACGTCATGAATCTGACGTCAACGTTTCTAACAACCTGTCTCAAGAACAAACTGAAGAATGAATTTAGATATTTGATAATGCGTCGAAGATAATGGTGAATGAGGCCCAACATTTTTGCCAATGTATCATAAACAGTATCATAAGAATGCAAAATAAGAACCAAGCGCATCTTAAGAGCTAAAATTAAGAGCTAAATTTAAGAATTACAAGAAAATAAACCATATCTCATACCGATGTCAGATACTTTCGTGTTGGTATCCATTTGACACGGCAGCAAAAGTGCAGTCTGCTAATTTATGAGTAGCAGGTGTGGATTAAGTTTCAATTTCAGAACATCTGTAAAGCAGAGTGACACATTTATTGCAAAATTCAAGTGTTGCGATACTGAAGCTTAGCTTTGATTGAAACACATTGTCCTAAGGAGACCAGCGGTTTGCATAACCCGTCTGCTGTTCTGTACTCTTCTCCTGTTCAGCAATGTAATTCGTATTTATCGCATGGAATTCATGATGGACGCCAGGCGGCTTTTATGTACAGTCATAGTTTCTTGTTATTGCAGCCTGCCTCCACGCTAGATGCGATAGCCATTCCCCATTAACACTGCCAATGTGCTCACTTTCATGTGTATGCTCGATCAGAAATGGGCTTCTACTTTTCTGTCAATGATTCTTGGGGAAAACGTTTTTTTTGTCCACTGTGTTGAGGCACTGTTTTGAACTTAAAGATCTTTGTGTGGCAGGCAGTTTTTTGGTTGTTTGTATTTATAGTATTTGTCATATCCCATTTTGTTCAAATGTTATAAAGTAGATGGTCGCAAATAGTCAGAATGAGAGTTGGATACATGTATTTCCTCTTCCGTCACCAGATGTCTATTTTTTTTTATTCTGATTTTGTTCTTGTTATTCTTTTAAAACTTCTCACACACATTAGATTGATGATAGATTTGTTTTTTCCTCCCTCTGCCCAGTTTGCTTAGGAATGCCGTATTGTCGTGCAAAGAAATTAGGATGGCTTGGTTTAATGCAACTGAACCTCTCTGTTAATGGAAATCCGTGCCTGTAGGTACATATGAATCAATCATCTTAATATTAAATCAAGCGGCTCTTCTTCTCATGTGATAATGCTTGAGTGAGTGTACATGCATACCCGTGTGGGCCAAGGAGTGAATAAAGTGAAGTGAGACGTGAGTGTGCAAATGTTTGAGAGAGCGAGCGAGAGAGCGAGAGAGATGAAGCTGTATACTCCATGACAGGCAAATCTAAAACAGGAAGGAGACCAAGGGGGCATGATGAGGGAGATCAATGGAAGCAGAGAATAGATAACTGAATTCATTGCATTACATTACACTGTCTGCACTGCAGGCATGGAAGTGGGACGAGAATGGTGGGATAAAGTGAAAGGCATCAGTTAAACTCTACATGTTATGTGCCAGTCTCTTTAAATTACCAGTAACCTACTGCCAAATGCTTAATTATGTACGTGTTATTAGCCATTTCTGGGTAGGCCAGTCGTATATGTTATTTAAAAAACATAAAAGATTTTTTTTAAAAAACCTCCTCTTAGTGGTAAGAGTCTGTTAAAGAAAATGGGAGTTTCATAGCCCTTGGGGTCATTCAAGCAAGATATTTAAAGCTCATTAGAGCTAAAAATATCGTCAAACAATCAATTAAATTAACAGAATTAATGGCTGCCAGAACAAAATGATTCGCTGGCTCCACATTTTCCAATGTGAGGGTTTGCTGCTTCTTGCAGCTCAAGGCAAATGTAATGAAATGATAAATAGTCTGATAATACGACAATGAAAACAATAGTTGCAGCCCTGAAGCTCACGTTTAGAAGATGTTAAGGTGTGACCAGGTTCCTAGCCAACAGAACAGATACCTGCAACCAATCGCCACTGGTACCTTTGCAGTATAGCCCCATTCTCATCCCATCAGACCACACGCATACACGACTCTGCTCTTCCTCTGGTGGTATAGACTGTCATCTTTAGTGCAGCTGCGAACGGTGGTGAGAACACAGCGTGCCCGCATCCTTAGTTATCCACGGGTATTTGGCGTAATGTTTTGTCAATTTCTCGTTTTTATTTTCATTATAAAATATGACGTGTTTGAATAAATGATGCGGCGTATTGGAGTAGTAGTAGACGAGGTGGTGAATTGCTGAGTAAGAGAGGTCACGTACTGAAGCGTGTGTGTGTGTGTGTGTGAGAGCGGGGTGGAGGGGAAGCAAGGTGACGTTTCAAACAGGGAGACAGATACATGGCGTCACACTGTATGTGTAAACAGGAATATTTGAACAAAATGCCACTTCCCTGCATGTGTAAAGGAAGGAGGTAGGAGATGGTATAGATGTTGGGGAGATGTGTATAAAGACAGCGACGTCTGCTTAGGTGGTCGGTATAGGATAATATCAGGTAAACATTTGAGTGGGTATATCCTATTATATATATATATATATATATATATATATATATATATATATATATATATATATATATATATATATATGAGAAATCCCTGCAAACACTGTTTGGTGAAAACAAAATAAGCTTACTGCTCTGTGGTGTTATTCTGTGTTCTCATCATTCACATTGTGTCAGTGTTATTTTGGCTGAAAAGTGTGTGTGTCTGTACTGTGATGTCACCCTCTACTGTATTTCAGTGTCAGCTGCTAAATGAACACTCTCTACATTACTAGAAAAAGTAAACCTTCTCTCCCAGGAGAGACGTATCAAAAGAACAATGTGGTTTGATTTTGGAAACCCCCGACCCTCTGTTTACCTAAACCACAGCCTCGTCTCCATTCACATCCACAGCCAAGGTCCTGTCCCGTGTCCTTGCTCTTGTGCGAGGCATGAAGGACTTCAGAGGATATAACGCGACTCCTGACGTTCACAGCAGATACACGTTTGTCAATGAACGAGCAGGAGTCGACATTGCCTGGAGTAGGTCATTAATGATGGATAAGTCACGGGTTGTTTGGGAACGAGCAGCACTGATGTAAAAAATAAATAAATAGAAGGTGGTTCTTGAAGGGGCAAAATATGTGCAACTTTAAGCTAACTGGACTCTTTGTATCCACGCATTAACAACTGTGCAGAAGAGGAGCCAGGAGGAGAAAAACAAACACACATAGCAATGTCCTTACCTGCTCTCGTCCTGACCCTTCCTCCAAAATGGGCTCTTCTGCGGTGGCCGTCTCCTCCTCCGTCTGCATTTTCCCCTCTTGCCACTCCTTCCTTCCTTAGAACCGGGCACAGGCAGCTCCCACCCGGGTAACGTCCGAAGGCTGGGACCTCCCCGGCGGAGCAGCGAGCTCGGTCACCCCATCCGCCGCAAGTCGGTAACCAATTTCACGATGGCGGGGCCTGCAGCAAATGAGCATCATCTAATCCAGTTTTTTTACGGTAACCCCCCCACCTCCTGCTTTCTTCCTCCGTGTCTTCTCCGGCCGAGCCGCTCAGTGTTTCCCGTCCACCCGCGCCATCCTTCCTCTCCGGTGGTCACGGTAAAAATGTGACTAAGCAATCCGAAGTCAAAGCCTCGTCGCCCTCCCCGTCCGAACCGTTCTCGCTGCCGCTGCCTCTCAATGATGCTCAGCTGCGAGTGTGCGTATGCGCACGTGTGCGCGCGTGACCGACAGCGCAGGGGGGAGCCAACCGGGACTAAGCTGCAGCTACACGAACGGAGGAAGACGCTAATGAGCGCGTGACATCAGGTTTGCGCGAGAGTCGCCGAGGTTCAAATACACGACATCGGAATACAAGGACGGCGAGGGTGACTGTCACTATTTAACTTTGTTTGGCCGTGGTTTGCACCCATTGGGTCTCCGTTGACGTCATATACCAACATCCCCCCCCCCCACCCCACCCCATCTATACACCTGAGCACAGGCGCGAGTCTCCCCTGTGGAGATAGACACACGCGCGCGCACACTCAGGCACGCATCCAACTCCAACTGGTATTTATTGAGTCTGGTTTGATGTCTTGAATATGTTTTCACAAAAGCCGCAAATTCACTTGCTACAATTATTTCAGTGCTGTAGTTTTTTTTATTTGGAACAGAGAGATATCCATTAAAACCTTTTTTTATTCATTTTTGTGCAGAGTTGAGTGGAGTCGGATGATGATGGGATGACGGTTTGAATTATGGGAAATCTGATGGGATGTGTAGCCTGTTGCCCACAGAGGAGTGGTGCAGTTAAGATGTCCTGAAACATACAAACAAAAACTGGTTCAGATTTTGTTATTGCTTTCTATCTACATGTGGAATTTCTACAGTACTGACCCTCGCCTGCTGAAGGACTGGTCAGAAGGGGAACGGGTTGTCCGTGGGGATATGCGGCCCCCCCGTCCAACTGGTGGGCTGAGAGGAGAAAGTTGGCGGACCCTGGAGCCTTTCTTGTTGTGTGTACCGATGTGGTCCTGAAGCCAAATGTCGTGTAGCCTCTCAGGCAGGACGGGTGATATCGTTAAAGACCAACCTCGCTGTATGTTCCCGTTTACAGACCTGGCTGAGCCGGCGTGATGAGTCTCAAAACAACTGCATTGCTCTTCAATTACACATTAATTAATTCACTGTTTCCTTCTGCTGAGGAAATGTAATTATCTCTATTATGTCACCAGTTGTTAACCTGCCGGAGTCTTTACCGACAGGTCATTCTTTAAATAAATAGTGGAGGATTAATTAAAAAAGAATTAAAACAAGGCTAGAAAATGAGCCAGACCACATTGATATATGCTAACATTTGATTACTTGCTTCTCTAAACTAAGGCTAGATATCAAAATGTTTCTTCAAGGGTAAAACACTTCTCGATGAGCTCAAAGGATATTAGCAGTGACAGGCAGGTAGAGGATGTCTGTCTCGGTGCGGATGATGATGTCCTGGGAGACGTTTGTCTTTGGCTCCGCCTCTCCTGCTTGGACCGTACACATGGCAAACAGCTGAACCTGCAGTTCAACATGCAAGCCTGCAGGCACCTGGACAGACATACAGCACACTGCGTATGTCGTTTTTCAACACTTACGTGGGAGATGATAACTTCTCCTCACTGAATTTAAACATGCGTTTAACTATTTCATCCAGCGGGGAACATACAGGCCCAGGGTTGTAGATGACCCGGAGGCCTGTAGCAGGAGGAGGCTGTTTCACGTGGAACCTTGCAGCGAGAGAGAGATCGAAAACAAACCACCAATAGTTACAGCTCATAGTTTTCCCTTTGGACTTGAAGGTGACGCATAAATCGCCTGCACCCATCCACAGAACTCTTTTCTTTGTTTCCCTTATTTCCTGGTTTCAAAGCCTACATTTGCCTGTGCACTTACGTACCCACACTTTCATCTATCCACATTCTGGTGTCTTACCCGCAGGTGTCGACACCCACATTCTTCATCACCACAGTAATGGCAGAGGAGGTGCCCTCCTGCAGGGTGCCAAAGTCAACACGGTACGGGAGCAGCTGGAATCCCCTCGCTATGACACTGGGATCGGTCAGGGAAATAGTTCGACACTTCCTCCTCACCGGCTCTTCCACTGCCAGGAACTGGAATAGACGAAGTGGTGAATGCATGTGTGAACAGAATGTGTGTGATATAGTGTGGTAGAGAGAGAGAGAAGCATGTGTACGGGAAACTATTTTTTTTAGATTGCAGGATGACAGGATACAGTGGTATATCACCACCTCTAGATGTCACTTTAGGACACTGTTTAATAATCATAGACAACATGTCAAACCAAGGAAAATGTTAACAGTATACAGAACTACCACCTTTAGACAGAAAGCTCAAATAGATGTACGTTTTTAGATAATAGTATGATGTGAATGTTTGGCTACCTGCTCATTTGGCACGCTGCGAGGTTTCGAGCCGAGGATCGAGGCTGGTAGTCGGACTTTAGTCCTCCTGGGCTTTCCAGTCACATCCACCAGCACTGACTTATATTGCCCAGTTGAACCCCTCAGACTGCGTTCACCTGGCACAGACATACACACACAAAGACACCGTCGTTCATCCATTCATGCCGTTGAAAGTGCTCAGCGGACTTAACCTGCATAACAACCAACTTGGAAGTTAATCTGTAAATCAACGTGAATCACATTCAGCCTCAAACGAGCCAGAAAAGTAGGTTTCCTTTAGTATGGTGGGTCTTTCCACCATGCCGCCAAGAAATGGGACAGGTTAATGTACTCACTTGCCTGATGGTGCTTTAAATAGAAACCAGACTATGCCCTCAAAATGTCCCTGCAATATTCAGATGTAGTTCCTGATGAGGGAATTCATTTTAATATGAAACGACAGAGGAAGGTGGGGAACAAACCGGCAGTCTGAGGCGTGGGGTTGGTCGGCCTTTTTTCAAGCATCCGGTCACTTCTTCCTGCGTGGCTAACAGCAAAACAACTGGATGTGTCAGGATGGGTTGCATGAGCAAATGTAAACATCATGTAGACAAGCAAAATCAAACAAATAGCTCTTAACATCCTCTTTATTACCTTGCCGATTGAGAGGGTGTAGGGTTTAAGGGTCGTGGGGCTGCAGTTGCAAACACAGACACGGTATATTATATAGTTTGCATGTTATTGAATTAACAGTCAGCGGTTTGTATGCACCCCTACAGTTGCTTTAAGAGTTCCTGTCCGTTTGTCCCCAGGTTTGTCAGTACGGATTCCCAACAGGACGCCTTTAAAAATGGAGTTTCCTTGAGTAGCTCCTTGACAGTATAATAACTTACTCTTCTCTTGTGGGGCATCTTTCAGGAACGCCTCAGTGCTGCCTGACTTGGGGAACGGAGGGAGATCCATGGATAAACTCCTCATGTCTGGCATTTGATGTTCTCGCAGAGTCTGGAAAACAAGCAACAGTGCTGCGTCTCCTTCTGTACATTTTATACGTAATGTCAGAAATGGCGAATCAACGTGGGTTATAATGTCGTTGTTTTACAATGATGCCGACTCAATCATTTAAGAAAATGTATCTAAATACATGTAAAGTAAATTGAAGAGAACACATACAGTACCTGGTATAATGGAACATTTTCTGGGTGGAAAAACGGGATAACGGACTTCTTCCTCAGAGCCTCTCTATGAGCCTGCTCTTCACATTTCTCCTGTCTGAGGCACACACGTAAATGATACGTTGACGGCTACTAGTGCCAATGTACTGGTAGCCATCGTAGCACCATCATTTCCCACTATTGTCCTTTATTCGGACTGCAGAAGCTGCTGTATTTTCACTCCAAATAATTCAAAACGAGAATCACTGCATCCATACAAAGACATGACAGCGAAAAGCCATTGACACAATTAACTCACACCAATGTGACTGACAATTGTTTGGGATGTGACTAGTGAGCATAGGCGTAGGTCTTTCGGTCAGGATGCAGGGAACACGTCCCCCTCAATATCTAATAGACGTGCATTTGTAAATAAACGTCCCCCAACAACAGACTCAGAAGAGAACAGAAGAGTAAATCATGCCTCCACGTGTGCTGACTCAGCAGGGAGAAGTTGATCTACACGAGAGTAAATATATGAAAGCAATACAGAATGCCTGAGAGCCTTACTGCATCATATTCCCTCCCCCATCATGAATTATCACCTGCCGCCTGAATTCTGTATTTTCCTTTCCATAAATTAAGACCTTTCCACCATAAATTGGTGCATAAAAATTCACCAAATGTTATCTTGGTGCAATAAAAGGTATCAGTAAAACTAATTGTCGCTACTTATGAAGGTACTTGATGTCAAGAGGAGACGTTTGGTCTTCACACACAATCAGAAAACGGTGCGAGAACCTACGTATATATTTACCTGTGCTGTGTCAGCCTTTCAGTCCACTTTGACTCCTTTCCATTAGTGCAGCTGGATAAGAGAACAGTGTATCATACAAATACATGAACCAGTGTTTAGAGAGCGTTAACATTATCTGTTCATGCGCGCTATTTTAATCTCCCAAACCTGTCACTCGCTGCTGTGGCGGTGTCTTCTGGCGGTGTCTTCTGGCTGTACAGGTTGGCTAAGTCCACTGTGGATACAGAAGGAATTGGAAGAGATTAACTTCAGGCGAAGTGTTCTGAGCCCGTAACACCAAACCAAAACTGAAATGACATGAACTATTGTGCTCGACTCTAACGACGAAATACTGAACTTCATACCTCCACCATTATCTTCATTCAGTAAAACAGAAATCAAGCAATTCATTGCATGTTAATTGAGTATCTGATACTTCATCCAGCCCTCCAACACCATTATTTATTTCCACAAAAAGTGACTGGAAACATTCCCACAAACTGATTCAATTTTCTCACTAATTAAAAACAATCACAACGAGGTAGGTCTGCTTAATTAGTTGAAATGTAATAAAGGAAACCAGGGAACTGCAAATGGAACATTCATTTCAGTAGACTCGTAACAGGACACGTTGTTCAAACACAGCCTACAAAACTACAAAGAGCAGTCACCCACCTGAAGTCCTCCAGTCAAAGATGTGACCTGCATCCTCTTCTTCAGCAAACGACTTTAAAGTACAACATTAACAATTAACATTAATACTGTACAAAATTACTGTATTTGTTATTTGTAGAGTTTTCCATTTCAGTATGCAGTATGCTTCTGATAACATCTTCTTGTCTTTTGTACGATACCAGTCAAAGTAAAGGCATCTGGTAATATACCAATGGTGCATTATACTGTGTGTGTGTGTGTGTGTGTGTGTGTGTACTCACCAGGACCAGATTGAGCAGATCACTGGCATGAACACTCTCCTCCTCAGTGCGAGGGTCTTTGAATTCCATCTCCTCTGATCGCTGCTCCCTCACCATCAAACTCTGAATGTATTCCTGCAATCAAATCAAAAGGCAACTTTCAACATTTGTCGATATCCTGCAAAATGTGATGTCACGCTCAAAAGCAGACCACACGACACACACACAGTGTATCGTCCTTTCACAGCAGAAGTATCGCAACGATTGAGGTCTCGTCACATGTGCTGGTTTTAAATACGGGCTAAAACACAGAGCTGGAATACGTGGGTTTGTTTTTACCTTCAGTCGTGCGTCGACAGTATTTTTGAGTGGAGCGGCGAATGGGCGGTGCTGGTACAGTTCCCTCATCTCCAGGACTTTAGGGCAGCTTCTGAGAGGTTGCCGCTGTGCTGCAGAACCAGCGGACCCATCTCTCAGAGTCAAACCTCGTCCCATGTCAGCACCGAACGGAGGACCCGGGCTCTTCTTCTGGAATTGGAGAGACAGTGCAGAGGGTAGAGAAACGTCAGCGCTTGGCCCCGAGTGTACTTGTACAACATGTGTATTTGTTCACACCTGTACCTCTATTCCAGGGAAGTCATGCCAGCTGCGGTTTCTGAGGTTGGGCGGCGTAATGTCAGGGTTCTGTTTCCCCAGCAGCCACTGAGACCACACGCTCTGGTGGCTGGGCTTCAACATGGTGATGCCAAACTCATCTGAAAACAGTCAGAAAGGTCACATGGAGATTCAGAAGGCTTTCCCTGCCCTTGAAAGATATTTGAGAGAGAAAAATGCACTCAAATGGAACATTGTTATGCTTTTAGTTGAAATATGGCTCGATCAAAGAATAAAACTGTTGTAATTATTATTATCATTGGTTGAGCGTTAGTTTTCTTGATTTCGGACCTTGTGCGTCTGGCAGTGGTTCCTTCAGCAGGGCTATGGTCGGGTCAGAATAGGCCCGGTCAAGCAGTTCCTCTACAGTGTGAGAGCTCAGTAGTTCAGTACCCGAGCCGTCCTCATGCACCACAAACAGCCTGGAACACAAGATGATGTTTACAGGGTTTCGGCGATGTTGCCAGCTAAAAACGCCACGCAAAGTTCATGTTTAAATGTCGTCTCAATACTGCTGACGTTGTATTCATGCAAAACACATTCTATTTTGTACATACAGCAACTATAAGAGAGGAATAAAAAGTGGAATAATGGATAGAGGCCCACCTGGGAGAATGTTCTCTGTGTTTTACATTCATCTTGGCCATTTCTCTGTCCTCCTCCTCCTCCGGCTGCTCCTCATCCTGTTTGAGAGTGCTCGGAGCAGGGCTACAGTTCAACACGGATACCTGTCCATCTTCCATCACCTGTGACACACACACACAAAGTCTCCATGAGGCCTTGCTTCTCTGAGACTATGACGGACTGTCTCTTTAAATTCTCGAGGTTTCTCAGTGCTCGCCACAAACACGCACAACACCAGCCCTTCTAATAATTCAAACCTGGAAGTGGTTGCCATCGGGGTCTGTAACATCACAGGCCACTATGTCTGCATGACTCATGGTGTAGCTTCCTGGTCGGTTTGTGGGAGTGCAACCTTTCGGACTTGGGGTTACAAGTGGGTCAGACGAGTACACGCACTTGCCATCACTTTGGATGTGTAGGAGCCCCGCACTGGATGGAAACACCTTGGATGCACAGGGATACACACACACACACACACACACACACACACACACATTTGTATTAATCTACACATTACTTAAAAAACAGACTTTTGCTGTGAACCACCCACCTGATAGGCTCCTTGGTTGTTCCCACTGACGATAGTTCCATCAGCTAAAGAGACGTGAGCCGTGTGTCGCTCTGGGTACATCACCACTGTGGGGAAGCCGTCCCTCTCCACCAGCACCACTCGCTCCTTGGTAGACGCACTGGCACATGCACTCCTCTCAGCATTCTCCGCCACAGTTCCTTCTGCAAACACGCTCTCCTCACCATTCTCACCGCTTTCTCTTGCATCGCACACATGCTCACACTCGCGGAACTCTGCACCAGCGTGTCCAGCACCCTCGTTGTCAGGCGCTTTCCCTGCGCTGTCCCCACTAATCTCCCCTCCACAAGTATGCCGGAAGTGCACGGCCTCATTCTTGCTGTCGGCACAGCGCGTGACACACACGCACTCAGATTCACACGCACATTCAGAAGTTGATTGAAGGGTCGCACTCTCAGGCTGCTCCCCTGGAAAGTTAACAGACGCACAGGTCAGATCAAATAATCCAACTTCATTTAAAAATGAAGATGTTTGCGCTACATTACCACATGTTCAGATGGGACTGTCTGATTGCTGCATGTGCATGGGAGCCAAGTATTTAATGTGTATGCACTGTATGCTGGTCACCTGCGTGTTGCGGTGTGCTTGGTAGTCTGTCTTTGCAGAGACTGGTGATCCTGGTTCCGTCTGCATGTTCTACACTCAGAGATCCGTCTGTGTTCTGGACAGAAACCACCAGATCCTCTCGGCTCAGCATCACCTGACACAGCGACACATGCCGAGATAAAACTCCCAGCGATAACACACACAATTTTTGAGACTCTATCACAAACCTATTGAAACGTTGACATCAGAATAACAAGACCGAAACACAGAAAAACAACTTGAATAACACTACAGCGGAGACAACTGGTAACCCGTTGGCTGTCAGGAGTAACACTGCACTCTTACCTCGTGGGTGATGGGGTCTGTCTTCTTGAAGACGAGAAGAGGCGCGGTGGGTACGTGTTTGTGTGTGGTCCCCACGGTGTGGATGCGAGCTCCAGATGGAGTCGTAGTTAACCAACACCCGCTCTGTTTACCAGGCTCCTTCTCGAAGCTCTGCTCTGTTGAGACACAACATACAAAGACAGCGATGCTTACTTGTCCTCACAGCAGGGGGCTCGTCGTGTTCATTAGATGGTGTTTTGTATTCACTGGTGCTGCACTCTAACCTTTGCTGTTGTCCTCAGTTTCTTGAGAGGTGTTTTCCTCCTCAACCTCAGAGTCAGGGACCCACACCGGACCAGAATCCTGGCTGAAACTGACCGAGCCATCTGCAAACAGAACCTGCAGCACACGTGTGATTTGTGTGCCATACGAGTGAGTAAGAAGTCATTCACTTGCTGGAATCTGAGCCTTTGTGTATGAACATGTGTGGACAGAACGTTTACCTCTGTGGACCCGTCTCTCATGTGTCGGATCACAGCTCCCTGGCATGTGACAATGCGGGACAGTTCCTTGGAGAGCGAAGGGTCCTGAAGCTGCCTGACAGCTCCCCGACCATGAAGAGGAAAGCCCTGTTTCACCAACATACCCTGCTCTTCTGAGGACACTCCTGGACACACAAACACACAACACGTACGCCATAAATGTTTGAGAATGAGTCATACATGGGAATATAGCAGTTATGGAATACCATGCTCAAATACCAAAGAGGGCACATTCAAAATCCTCTTCTGCCAAAAGTGTGTGAGCAGGTGAATCTGTGAGTGTGGGAGATGTTATTCTCCCCTCACAGCAACACATGAAGCTTTGTAAAACTACACTCTGGAAGACACACACACACACACACACACCTGTGGGTGAGTGTGTACATACATTCCTGAGAAAGTGGATCACTGACCGTGTGCATCTTCTCTCAGAAATTGCAGCAGCAGGCCATTAGGAACAGACAGGTTGAGACTGTTGAATGGACTTGATGTCAATGCTGGCTGGCCTTCACACACCTTAGACTGCACACACTCCTACACAGAGAAATACACATGTCCATACTGTATGAGCAATGCTCTAATAACTAATATAATCATCACGTCAAGTATAAGATAAAACTACATCCCAATCCATACAGCAAATGGAAAAAAAAACAAAAGTGGAATAAGACAGGAAAAAAGTATTTATTATTACTGAAAGTTGTCTGAAGTTTGGTGGAGAAACCTTTGCTTGAGTATTCGTTTGTGCATCCATGTCCGTATGTGGAACCTGGGACTCTGGAGGTTTGGTGAGGCTGGCTGGGCTGTGAGTCTTGGAGGGAATTGAATCCCGGTGTGTCCCCTTGGAGCGGTTGGTGGAGGAGGAGCGAGGGGTGGGGACGAATGCAGAGGCCTCTGGGGCCACTAGCGCCGTGTCCTGGGGACCCACTAGAAGATCCCAAAACAGAACCAAAGTAAAGATGCCTGCACTGTGACGAAATGTAAATATTGTTTGATCCACACATATTCAGAGAACTGAGATGGAACAGTGTATTCAACCTGTTTTCCAAATATAAGCAAAGATTGAAAGATTTAAAAACAAATTAAAATTCACAAAGGCTAAAGTATTATGTGGTATGAATGCAAAACCTCTGTATTCTCCCGTGGGACCATAGAAACTGTATGAGAGGTGGATTCCATTGTCCAAAACTGCTGAGAGGGAGCCCTGCTTCACTCTTTTCATCTCCACAGGCTCCGACACTGAAAAGGACACACACACATACACACACACGCACACTCTCAGGTATGGGTGTAACGATTCTCAGAATCCACAGTTCGGTTCATGTCTCAGGTTTTTTTTGTTCTTTTCTGAGACAGAACCGTGAGGGAAATCTCAGGTTATCTTTGTTTGTTCATTAGTTTTAAGTATTATCTATTTAATGACGTAACAATTTGCAAGAATGGATAAAAAGTATACTAAAATTACAAAACAGGCCCTCTGGGCACAGGGTGTTTGGGCTGGGCAATATGGAGGAAATCAAATATCACAATATTTTTGACCAAACACCCCGATATCGATATTCCAACAATACTGTAGGTTTGACTGTTGGTGCTTTCACAAAACATTTCACAATGAGATTTTAGATAATCATCTGTGATGTGGATACAATGAATAAGTGGGTAGAGGCAAATAACAAAGCAGGTAGAACAGTTACATCACTTTACTGTAATGCAACCTTTAACACCAGCAAAAAACAATAGATATCTAGTCTGACATCTCAATATTGATATTGTATTAATATATTGGCCTGTTGCTTAATATATGTAGCATCTTTAGCATTCAAATATTCTCTTCTACCATTGGTTTCTTTGTCTTGGGGCTGAGGGAGAGGATTTGCCGGATCAACAACAACGTGATTGATGTGGGTGTAGAAATGGTGGCCATCCTTCTTCACCGCCACTTTCACTAGGCTGGAACCTGGAGTGACAACAGTCCAGAATGCATTGGGCTTATGTGGGAAAAACCCCTACGAGGTATCAGTGAGGAATAACTGAGGCGCACTTTGCTTTTCATGCACAGTCTCACTTACAGTGACCGACTTTCCCAATTACGCAGCACAGCAGATACATGCAGATTTTGGATTTTGATCATTTTCTACAACCGTATCTGTGTCTGAATTACCTTTAACATAGCTGACATTCTCCACAGTGATGTGTCCTCCGTCTGAAGGGAAAAGGTACTGGCAACGACCCGACACATGGATCAACTTTCCACCCATGCTGTAGCCTGTGAAACCCTTCACATTGAAGGGCTCCTCTGTCGGATGCAGGTCTTTGTTTTCCTCCACAGGGAGTGCTGAGCTCGCGGCCATCTCTGTTCTGCCATGAGACAAACTAGACTCCCCCTTTTGCTGCTTGCTTTTCGGTCCATTCTCCTTCTTTGATTTCTTGGCAATCTCCTCCTTTAGGTGCTCTTGCTCCAACTTCCAGGCCTGTAACATCACGCACACGTTAATATACACACTGAACCATCGCTGGGTGTACCTCCTGCACGAGGTCAGCTGAGATAAGCTACGGCCCCGCGCCACCATCGACGGATAAGTAGTTATAGATGATGGTTGGATGCTTTTACTGGTTAGCTCTTTAAATCCTGCTTAGGTACGAGATTCTGTAACTACTGACGAGGAAAATCTCCACAGCTCTTTGAGGAAACTAAATCACCATGTAAGAGGGGGGTCAGGTTTAATTTAGCCATCTCAGCAGATTTCTGTAAAAGGGTCGAAAGAGTTACACTGCATTACTGCTGAAAGGCCAGAACAAAGCAAACCGTGAAGGCAAATGTTGATGTGTTCAACTGACTTTAAGGGAGCCTTTTTTGATGACTGGCTCCAGAATGTCCTCCTCCTCTGCAGAATCCGTCGCCTTTTCTTCTAGTCCAGGAACAAAACAAACACTGTAACTGTATGGTGGTTAAGTATAGTGACATTGATAAGAGGTTTTTGTTGACAAGCTACCTTTTGGAGCCTCAGCAGGGCTGAGATCTCTGAGTTGCATTGCCTCTCTCTTTAATTCTTCCTCTTTAGTCCAATCTGAAATGGTATCTGCCACGTGCTCCAGGTAATTCCTACCCGAAGATAACGATGACATTTGAAGTCTATGTAACATTCTACACATACTTCCACTAGTCAGATTATATATGATACGGACTGATGAAAAAAAAAGGCTTATTTTTGCTTTCTCACATATCAAAAAAGCAGATTACTATTCATGTCCTGTGAGAAGAAAAATGTGGACTTGCACTCTGACCTGAACTTGACATCAGTGTGAAGCCGGGCTCCATCCCAGAGCTCCTTGCACTGGCGATAAGGGCTCATTGGATTGTGACAAAAGACGTACAGGATGTTGTTATGACTTCCTCTGAAAGCGTCCAAGCAGCGGTATTCTCCCGAGGCGAACTGGAGTACCTGCAAATAAAATGAAATTGAATTTGTACGTGCAAAATTGAAAGAACATGAAATACGCGAGGGGCTTCTCAATTCAACAAATTGCGTTTTTTGGGGTGGAATAACATTGCCATGGTGTTTTAATGAACCTTGAAAGACAAGATTAGACAGGTCACCTGTGGGAAGATGGAGGCACTGTGGTGTTCAGTGTAGTGCCGGTCAAACAGAGATCTCAGCCGACTGCTCTGAATGTCACGCAAGTCCAGCTGGCAACACGCCCTCCCTCTGATCTGCTGGAGAAAAATCAACATGCAACCTTATTAGGAGAAGAATCTGAACAAATGTTCAGCTACAGTAGTATGAACAAACAATACCTCTGTGAGATCTTCAGTGAGCAACATCGGCCCTACAGTTGAGAGAAAGCAATCAATGCATTGTGTAATATGCCATATGCGAGCCAAAGACAGTAATTGAATTAATCATGGTAGAAAACAGACCTTTAGTCCGCAGGTTATCATGCTGCTGTTTAGCGTAGGACAGTGGGTTGTCCCAGGGGATTATTGTGGGTGTCTGTTGCTGTGCTGAGCCCAGTGGTCCAGGAGCATTCTGCAGTACACCGTTTGGGTCCAGCCTGGTCAGGGGCATACTCTCAAACACACTCTGATGAATCAATCGCTCCACCTCCAGCCATGACACAATATCTGTGGGATTTCATAACATCATGAGAATATAAATCTCTCAGAGACGGAGCAACGAGTCCAATGACATCAGCCATGGAGATGCTGAGCAGCTGCTCTCTGACCATCGGTGCAGTAGTGCTGCAGCTGCTGTTTGATTGCCATCCAGCAGGTGTTGCTGTCTCTCGGCCGAGCTACAGTCTGGATCAGCTCCCACACTGGAGACATCCTCATCATGGACAGCTCCACCTCGGCTGGATCAAAACCCTGGACCGCCTATGAGGGACACATGTACACACACACACACACACAACACACACTTCTAATAACAATAAGTTCAGAATGGGACCGAGACTACATTAACTATACAGACTATTTGGAACCATAATGGCAAATTCCACATGGACAATAAAAATTAATAATTTATACACAAAACATCTACTTGCATTGATATTCCTTAAGCGCATTGCCATCTCATCATGGTGTCTGATGACCAGAGGGTGCTCAGACTTCATCTGCGTCTGCTCTACTCCAAACTTCTCCTCCAGCTTCTATCAAAAGAAAGAGAATAGAGCAGAGTCATTAAGGTGCACACACACATTACACACACCACACCTCCTTTTTGGAGACAAGACAGACGAGTGACAGAAAGGAAAACATATCATACAACGTAACTTGTCCTAGAAACAACAGTTGTCTCAGTCAGAAGGTTTCAGTTTCTGTCATAATCCATCATTGCAAGTTTCTTTTTATCTCTCCTGTCACATCTGTGGTGTCAGATCACTTTTTATTAAACGCAAAGGGACACTTTTATGTCCTTATAATGTTGGTGCTGATGTATTCAGCACTCATATTGGACTGTCAAATTTAACTTTACTTGATAAAGTTGCTAACGAACCAACTAAAGCATTTGTAAAATGTAAATCAACTTCTATTGTCTCACAGCACACAGTGAAATGTAGCCTCTGCATTTATCCCATCCCAGTATTCGGAGCAGAGGGGGAGCCTTGCTCAAGGGCACATATGCTGCGCCCAGGAGGCGAACTTAACACCTCTCCAGCTACCAGTCCATGCTCAATACTTGGTCTCTGTGGGGACCTGAACCGGCAACCCTCTGCTGACCAAGCCAAGTCTCCAAGGACTACTGCTGCCCTCTAGTGCTGTATAATAAAACATAAAAATAGAAAAGACAGAGCCGACCCACTTCCTCTCACATGCTCGCTCCAAGCGCATGAAGGACAGTATTACACCCCCCCCCCCCACGTATTTTTTTGGGTCGTCTACCTGCATAGGGCCACTGTACCTTCTTGTGTTCTTCATTCTGTGTTGTTGTCAGCAGACTATTTAACATGTGGCTTCTCTCGGCGTTAGTGTGTACGAGAGGCAGGAAGCTTTGGAGCATGAAGCTGACCAGCTGATAGTCTAACCCGAGGCCGTTGTGAGGTTGGGCCTCAGCCACGCAGGGCAGGGTGGACACAGACGGCTCTGTTGACATCACCACCTGAACACACAAATCCACAGACGGGGGGGTAAAAAAAAAAAAAAGCGTTCAATGCAATGCCATAATCGCCATCAAAAGCAACACTGGACACATTAAATGAAATCTGGCTATTTTATTTCAAAGCACAAACAAATGTCTAGTTTTTGCCTAAATCGAAGGTTCAGCGTTAGACATTGTCAATCACAAAAATACTTACCTGCTGGTAATATATCAAAAGATTGCTGATGTCACACACAGATAATGAGGGACCACTTTCAAACATTAAATCTGACCACACACAGACCTGCTCCAGCATACAGTGCATGATCAGCGGCACAGAGCAGGCTTCGGGGGGAACCAGGTCCAGGAGGCTGCAATAGCAACGCATGTCCACATCTGCAGAGAGAGGAGGCTGCTGGGTCTCTGTCCACAAAGGAGAGAAGGGAGGTTTGTCATCCTAGTCGTGAATATCTAAAACAAAGAAATAAAAAAAACACACACAAGCATGTGCCAAAGATACATGAAAAAAGAAGGCGATACCTTGGTCTGTTGGCCTTTGTTCAAACACTGGTTTCATTTTGGAGCGTGGAGTCAGGGGCACAACCTGGCACAAACACACCACAAAGTAATACTTTTTCCATCGATATCCAGCCACGTAATTACTGTTCAATGGGTACCGTGGAGGTCCACTTTAAAGTCCGCTGGTTGAGGCGGCCAATCAAGGAATGATTCAAGTTAAAGAGTAAGGCTCCAGAGAGGGCATGCTGTTTAATTGGTTTATTTGTGTCAGTGTGTGTGTGTACAGTACGTGTGTGTGTGTGTGGTCTCTCGGATGCACAGGATCTCTCAGTCCACTAAGTTTCTTTTTATTTGTCCACAAGGGGGCGTTCATGGACTCTGTAATGCTGACCTTTTGAACACACTGAAAATAACCAGCAGATTAATCGATAATGAAAATACACCTTGTTTGCAGCCCTGTTGTAAAGTTGTACTGCATGCATGAGTGTATATGTGTACCTCTGCAGGCTGTGGATCCAACCCAACAACAGTAGGTACACTGATGAGATGTATGTTGTTCAGGTAGTGCTGATGCTGCCTGCGCCAGTCCAGACAGTCATAGATGAGCTTGGCAACGCCCTCAAAGATTCGGCTCCCCATCTCCAGCTGGACACACAGATTAGGATTCATATTCAAAATCAAATCACAAAAAAAAAAGTGAAACTAACGGACAGAGACGGACCTCGAGAATGATCGAAAAAAGGGAATAGCAGGCTTCATGAGAATAGATCCACGCGACACAACATCTGTCAACTCACCTCAGCCTCAGGGTCCTGTGTGTGGAGGGGAGGCCCGAGATCTGGGACGGTGTAGCTGAGCTGAACCGCATCATGGAGCTTGGAGTTTGGTGGCCCGCTGTCCAAAACTGCTCTCAGACCTGACCAGAATAGATCCAACTTCCTGGCCTGCACAACCTGCTCTACACTGCCATGAACCGCTGCTTCTGACACACACAAAGGAGAAGATACTGTAATGTTGATAGCAACATATGAATAAAGTGTATGCCGGGGAGTTTGAGTACATGTAAAAGCTATTACATTGTTTTGATGCACCGCATACTGAGGGCCCTTTACCTGCACCCAGAGCCAGAGAGGCCCTCCGACTCTGCTCATCGGCCTCACAGGGGTGTTGTTCCTGCTGCTGTCCCTCAGACGTGTGCTCAGAACACAGTTTAATGACATTGGCGACATGTACACCGATGGCATCAAGCGCTCCGATCAGCTGGGGCTGGTAGAAGCCCAGCAGCAAGATGTAGTGTTGAGGACCATCCTGTGGTTCGTCATCTGTGGCCCAGACGTACACAACGCAACACACAGGGTGGGTTATTGCTCTCTCTCACACACGAACACACAATTTGAGTTTTTTTTACCAATGCACTTCGGTGGGTCCCTGCGTTTGAGCTTGGTCTTCTCCTTAGAAGGTGGCACAGGTGAATGCGGAGTCTTCCCCTTTTTGTCAGAGACCTTGGCCCCTCCTTTGTTATTGCAGGCAGATTGACGACCGCTCTTTGACTTCTCCTCCTCAGCCTTAAACAGGTGTGGACAAAAAGGAATCAAATTGCACAAAAGCAAACCCCGATAAAATCAGATTAACCTCTCCTCTATTTAGCTCTGGTCACTAAACGAACACAAAGAATCACATTTAATGAAGAATCACTGACCTGCTCGGCTCTCCTCCTCTGCTGATCATTGGCTTTGATGTGTAGCAGCTGGAACTTCAGTATTTTTGCCATCAAGTCACAAGCGATTTCCTCTCCTGCATCCAGCAGCACCTTAGCAGACTCTGTAACCTACACGAAGACACACAATGCACACGAAGGACAAAGGGTTTCGTAGAGACACACTGACACACAACGTATCAGAAACCCTCATTGACAGGCCCACCTCATAGAACGTGGGGACGTCATCGGGTCTTTTTGCTTTGGGATTCCCCAGTTCATTGATCTGTAACGAGGTCGGACAGGAGAACATTTTCATTTGAAAAAAAAAATACAAGGTGTTAGAGTTGCACGAACAGCATTTTTGGTACCTCATCCAGTAGATCAGATGACTACAAATGATGTATTGAGTATTCATTACATTAGCCATTCATTATATCGTCAATACAGTGAGAAGGGTGACCAAATATGAATAAAATATAAAAATATAAAATCTAAGATCTAATTGAAGCAGATCATTGTGGAATACTGAATATAAAGTATGGAGATGTGTAGAGTGGAATTTGGAACTAATGATTGCAGAAGAAAATGAGAATTTTTATTTATTTTCTGTTTAAACAAGAGCTCAAAGATGTGAAAGCTGCATAGACACACAAGGGGTTAGAGCGATAACAACATAATGACAGTTCAATTTATTTCAAATAAATTAGTAACCAACTACATTAGTTTTCAGTTTAGTAACAAGTCAAGTACTGCAGTGACAGCATGTAGAGCTCTATACAGATACAGGATACACTGTTCATAAAAAAAACTTGAACCAAACTCAGAATACCTTTGTAAGGGTGCTGTCATAGGTCAAAAGGTTGAAGAGTTTGCGTGTTGTTTTGTGTACAGCCAAAGACAGACCCTGGGTCAGTTCCTCATCCGCTGGGCGTCCCCCAACCACCAAAGACACACAGGCCTGCCATGACTCCTAAAGGGCGTTAAAAACCAGGATAATGATGAAATACACTCACACACGTTCACCATTCAAGTCAAAAACCACAGGTGGCATCGATTTCCACCTAATAACTAACACTTCCGGTTCGGACTTCTTACCTTCACAATAAAAGCTCAATACCGTTTTCAATGCAATTTTTACACTTCTAATTATGGTAGTGTGATATTGTAGACGGTACTAAAATTGTCTTAGAAAGCAGTTTGGAGGATATGCTACCCATTTTAAATACTGTATTCTCGCTAACGTTAACTGAAATGAAGAGTAAACATCAAGTTAGTTACACCGAAGAAAGAAGTCAGTCAGTTAGATACCAAACCTCCTCAAACTGAGCTCTGGTGAGACCAGCCTCCCAGTTCTTGTTGAAAACAGTGGGCTTCTTGGCTGAGCCCCTTCGAGCTGCTTTTGGTGGCATTAGCACTCAGTGACGATAGCCTGCATTAAAAACAAAACACAGAACAGCGAAATTACTCGAGCAAACACCAAATGAAGGAAGTTAAAACTACAAGTGAATCGTCTGGTGCTTGTGTTGCCCCTGGCAACCGCATCGACACCAGCATCAAGTTTCCCAAAGTGACTTCCTGTAAACTTTCAAAACAAAAGCATTTCGCATTAAATTGTCAAAAAAAGTAAAACACATTTAAATGATATATAGTAAAACTTTTTTTTTTTGGATACGGAATATCATCAACAATGGAATAATTTAGTTTAAATATAAATCCATTTTTGTAGGCAACATATTAAGTATTTATCTTTCTCCACTAGATGGCAGTGTGATCTCCGGTCTGTGTGAGACTGAAATTCTCATGGGCCGAAATATTTATCCCCAAATAACAGTTTGCACATCATTTCACTATTTCATATAAATTGTAATTATTGTCTATCCATATCATAGTACACTGTGCTTCCATTCCATACGGGAATAATCAATACATTGCAACCATTTGGAATCCAAAAATGAACCTTTTCTACTTGTTCCAGTCATTGAATGAAGCACTTGAGACACAAAACTTTGAATGACATTATGAAAGAGAGTTGGTCTGATTTCGTTGCCAGAATCAGTGAAAAAAGAAAAGACAGAAAACATCCTAAGAATGGCATTTTGGAGCACATAGGCCTGCACTTCAGTGCCATTTCATCTGCATAATGAATGATAAAAGTGTTGATCCACAAGATGAGCCAAACAAGAAGAAGGAGGTTAAATCATAGCAACACCAAGAAGAAGCGCCTCTAATTATACTTTGATATACTGTGTTAATCTTAAGTAGAATATAAATCAATTTTGAGCGGTAATGATGCATGCATTATGACACTAGATTTAACCTTGACCAGGTTTTATTCAAAGAGAGGAACATTTTGAATGCTAATTAGGTGAATACTGAAGTGGAATGAATATAAAGAGCGACTGTATTAAATTAATGATAATGAAGAGAGAAGTGTGAAAGGGGTCGTGGCCACTTCACCACTCCCACACATTCTCACCACTCAGGCAACAATTAGACGAGTGACAACATATCTTACTCATCATAATTTGTATTTTCATTTATTAGGTTTGCAATTATAATTTAGTTATTGAAATGGAAAAGAAAACTGTGCTTGGGAAGGACTTTAATTTGACATTTTACTGGAAAATGAAAACCTGGTCAGTCACCCGAAAGCATTTCCTGTTTTACTTTCAGAGTCTCTTTGCAACCCAGCTGAGAGATTGACACCAGAGATGCGCTCGAACATCAATCGTCAAACTGGCTGCTCATTTTATGTTCTCCTGAGGGGTTCGTCTTGGCACATACATTTACTACAGTAGTTACGTCATATATTCCACTTGTTTGAAAAACGCTCCAATTAAATATTTATGACTCAATACAATAAATACACTGGGCCTCTGTTGGCAAAGACTCACTGGCACTGAATTCGTGGAATGCTTTTTGCTCTATTCATCAGAGCGTATCCAAAGAATTCCACAGCATCTCTGCATGTCATGATTTGATTTCCAATCGATCCCATTGGAGTCGTTATATCAATACAAGGGGCCATTGTCATGACAGTGATTTCACCAAGGCAGCAAGCTACTTCCAGCAGCTCCCCATAAAAGGTCAAAAGTGAGACAACGCCCACTTGCGAGATGCCAGAGCGATCCACGTTATTGGGTTGTTGTCAGCTGCAACCCTTCCAGAGGCAGCGCTCTACAAAGGTCAAACTATAAGCCAAATAAAAAACTGTAGTGACACTTAAATAACACTCCGTGCACACTGCTGCAAATAGCATAGCAACATCTCAAAATATCCTTTTTTTTTAGGAATACACTGCTGTTAAACATGTGTATCATGTGTCTGTTGTGGCTATTCTGTTTCATTTCTGTCGTAATAGTTTATTTAAGAACTCCATCCCCTTTCTACTTAGTTACTCTAAATAATGTGTCTTATTCAAGTTATTATAAGATATAGGACAGGAGAACTGCCCGTACTTTACACGATGCAACTCCCAGGACCTCAAGGTGTCTATGACTAATTGAGCTATCAATTTTGAATCATGTGCTCGCAGACATTTCAATGCTGGATATAGATGATGGGGAGTCTGATTTCTTTCAAATATCAAGTTGATCAACAGTCCTTAAAGCAGGGGTCTCAAACTCATTTTCACTCCGGGCCACATCAGCGTCATGGTCGCCCACAAAGGGCTGGTTGTAAATGTAACTACTCGTAAGATATTGTTAAATAACTCTCTGCATTCACAGTTTAAATTAGTCTTCAATGTACTCACAATGCATTTCCATGTCAAATGTACAGTAACCAGCCAAAGAGCTGCTTCTATGACTGTGTGTTCTCATAATTTTGACTTTCTATTTCATAATTTTGACTTTCAGTCTCATCATTTTGACTTTCAATCATAATTTTGACTTTCTATCTCAGAATTATGACTTTCTATCATAGTTATGACTTTCTGTCTCATAACTTCGACTTTCTATCTCATAATTTCGACTGTGGGGATATTTTTATTATCAAGTCTAACTTTAAAGAAAAAAAACCCCCAAAAACTTTTTTTACTTTTCTTTTTTTTTTTGCTGGGGGATTCGCGGGCCACATAAAATGACGTGGCGGGCGTTTGAGACCCCTGCCTTAAAGCATAAAACGCTGAAATAACTGCGAAGGCCAAGAGGCTATGAGGAAAACACACTGAATGACCAGATGAATTAGCTGTGCATTTAAATGCAAACCATTGCATGAATATTAAATATTGAATACTAAATATGTATTCGTCCAATGTAACACCAGCACAAAGCCTCAGACTGAAAATGCCACACAACCAAGTCAACTCACAGACTGTATTCATCTCAAAAACAAAAACAAAAATGTAAATAACTGTTGTGATTCTTTTGCCTATTTCTTTGTACTGCATTACACCACACGTGTGTTTTTATTGTTCTGGATATTCATGCGTACAGTATTGTGCTTTGCTAGCAGAGTAGGAACATACCGCGTCAGACATTTCTTCAATAACAAAATAGCATAGACCAAGGCTCATGGAATTGCATCATGCTAGCTGCCTTAGCCACCATGCTAATGTAAACATGCTAACATGCTATGCTATTATTACATGGTATTTAATAAGTGTATTTACGATGATAACAATCTGAAGCGTGTTAACATTAACAAACTAACCAAAAAGATATCTAAACCTGAATGAAATCCTACAATGTTTTCTGTTTGCCTCTGTTGGATTAAATGAAATACTTGATGCCTATAACGGTGAAGAATGAACTATTCCTACTGTATCAGACCCTCAGTGCTAAGGTGTTCACTACCTCTGCTTGCTACTTGGCAATGCAAAGTGGATTTCAAATTCCACTCACCAACATTGCATGGTGCCAAGTCACACTGCAGCAGTGTTAGAATAAGAAAGATTTGAATTTCAATTCCAAGAAAGAAATCGTCAGTAAAGAGCAAAGAGCAAGGTCATGTGTACCGGCCGACCCCACCTTTTGAGGAGTTCAGCGTTCTCTGGATGTGTGTTTGTCAGAGTGGCTCGAGACCACTGGATAGTGACCATACCTGACAGGAAAATTACATTTGAATTTTGACTGTAATTACATATAAATGTTGGCCTCCTTTTTGTTTTCCTGGTGTAATTTGGGGACATTTGGCCTCCGGTCTCACAGGGCAGCAATAAACTGTCCAAAATCAGACCCTATTCGCCACCTGATGCCAAATGGAAATAGTGAATGAGTAAACAAGGATCCATTTCTATACTATATATATATGAAAATGTACATATGCAAAAACAGCCAGGTCTGATGAGATTGGCAGGGAATATCCTGTAAATGAACAGAAAGAAAACATGATGCAAAGCCAAAAAGCATTGTTTACAGATCGTATACAAACATTAAGAAGACACTGGCGGGTCAGAAGGAAACATGGAATCACACCCAGAAGGTCAGGGGAACAAAACAGGCCTATCCAGTGACATGGACCTCCCCCCCCCTCCCGGGGATGGAGAGGGACATAAAGCTGGCAAACGTCTGCAGGTTGTCAAGGCTCCACAATGTGCTGTGTAGGCAGTGGGCAGGTACGATCATTCTGATTAGTGTGATCGACTCTGCAGCTGTGGCGGGTAAGCGACCCTTTCACAACAGCTGAAACCTACGCTGTGCGACTTGAGATGAATCCCGTCGACACCCAGAATCTCAAGTGCCGCCAATGGATTCACGAGCTTCAGTGAATGAGCTGCCCAGCCAGCGCAGTGGCTCAGATTCTTCTGGTTGCAGCAGCCTGCAAAGGCCTTCAGTACTTTTCCATGGGGGTGGGCGAGAGAGAGGGTCGATTATTCATGTTGGTGTGTGTCTCGGTAGGAGCATATGCTGCCATTCTTTGTACACACAGCAAAAGCCAAAAATGTAATATACTGTAAATGTCACATTTGAATAATGGTCTAATTAAAGATTCTGCTGCCAAATTCAACAGTTGGCAGAAGGCCAAGCGTGGGTGTCAAGGAATCTATTCCAATGTTTCTAATCTGGCTGCAGATATACAGGCTATGAATTTGATGAAGTACTTTTAAAAGGTATGGTCCGACAAATACTCATCTATATATATAGATGAGATATACGAGACATATATACACACACACATTCTGCATCGCTTAGTTTATGATATCCAGTATAGTATATTTACCATTGATTCTCCATATAGACAGACCTTATACTCATGGGCCCCCCAATGCCAACTCGTGTTGCCGACCCACATTTGCTCAGCAGAGAGAAGGGGTCAAGCGATGTTGTTACATGTGACTCAGAGTAAACGATCACTGGTGCTTTGTCCCTTCACAATGACGGCGATGCATCTTGCACAAGATCATGTGCTTCTGTCATCCTGTGATCATGCATTAGGAGCACAAATGTCCCACACAAGTGCCACAATCTTCAGTTCCTCAGAATCTCATTTGTACAGCTGGACAAACGAGAGGCTCTCACAAAACCACTACGGAGACGCCTCTGTTGAAGACTGAGAGAGAAATGCCACACAAACGCTGCAGGTTCGCACCACCAGCAGATTAAGTCAGTACAACAGCCACAGCCGAGGCTGTGCACAAACAGCTTCTTATGTGCAATCTTACCTGACAATGTTTCTCAACAGCCCTGTAGCAACAGAAGGGATCAATAAATTAATACTCAAGTCTACAAAAAATAATGCCAAGAGAAGAAATTGAAGCAGACTCAGCTGGGAAAGTTGAAGTGATTGCCAAAGTGCGTTTGTTTAACTAAGTCATAGAAACTAACATGATGGCTGTAAAGTTGTTCTACACCGACTGTTTGTGGCTTCCATGATGTCAAAGCTGAATATTCTTTTGTCATACTAGCCACGAGGACGCATGACAAACTCATTCTTTTACAGATCTATTTGTCCCAGTTTAGAAAGCCTGCATTGTACCAGTGTTGAACTGCCCACTCCTGGTTTGGTCACGGCTCCAGAATACACACAGCAACTGTGTGACTGAACTAAACCAGTCTGACTTTGAACAAATCGCACTCTAGTCTTCAAATGTAAAATATGGTTACGGTTTTTTATTGTCTAATAGACGAGACAGTTTCCTTCAACAGGAAGTTTAAACGGTATTTCAAAATAAACCTCAAATTATAAGCCGGACCTCCGGTAATTTCTTTGCACGTCCGAGTCAACAAGTGCCATAAAATCAAACAAGCCTTTACATTTGTGTGAACCATCTTTTTAATATTCTATAAAGGCTCTCCATTGAAAGGAAGTCTTGGGGGGGAGGGGGTATAAAAATACAATAAAACGTTTACATTCGTACACACAACTCCAAGTGAAAAGAAAAGAACATTTCTATGACATTTAAGGCATCCGCATTCCCCTATAGTGAGGCGCATACACCATGACAGCAGCAAATACAGCATTACACAACAAGCTACATATGGCCCCCGCCCCAAAAGACTAGATTTCCGTCTCGTATTCAAGCCCCGGTGCGTTTCCTGCTGCTGAACGTACGTGCTCAATGTATCTGGAAACGCACCGACGCATCAACAAAGTGGCTAGTGTCGTTAACTGAAGTGCGTGTCCCTGTCAAACACGGCGACGTGCACATGGTTTCACATTCATCTACAAAATGTACAATTTCAAATCGTGTGCGAGCAACAAACGCTCTGGTTAGAAAACCAAAAGCCAGCCAGAATATTACAATTGTGCCGATAAAAAATAAAATAAAAATGGACTTCGAAACACTGAAGCCAGACCCAGAACTAGCAGGCAGTATGCATATACGTTTTTTTTTAACTTTACATCCCAATTTCCCAACTGGACTGACTGGCTACTTGTGGTTAATCTGACAAATATGTATTGTACAAAAAAACACTGTAGAAAATATGACACCACCAGAGTGTCATTTACATTTGGGCCGAGGTGAGTTTACCCACAGGAAACCTGATTCCCCCCACTCTCTCTCCTCCTCCCCCCCCGCCCTCCCTTAGTTCAGCACTCCTCTACCACGGTACCAGCCGAGGAGGAGTACAGCTTTTTCTTGACCAGCCGGAAACCCGAACTCAGTTTAAGTGCGTGCCTGAAAGTCGGGGCAAAGCAGGTCCCCATAAACAGGAAGTCCCGTAGGCTGGGCCAGGCGGTGCCGTCCTGCTTGAACACAAGAGTCAGCTCAAACGTGGGCACCACGGTGGCATCGTACACGATGCGCTCCAGCCGCTTGCAGCCCTTGTCCAGCTCCAGATCCACGTAGAGGACACAGCCGCGCAGGCCGCAGGGCTCGCAGGACGCCAGCCGCAGGACCTCGCGGGCTATCCTCCGCGTGAGCTTCTCCGGTACCAGCACAGCGGAGCAGTGGAGCGTCGTCTTCTTGGCCCGAGACAGGCAGTTTTCAAACATCTTGGCCAGCTGCTGACAGCTCTGGTCTTCAGTGACATCTGCATTCCTCTGGGGTTCAGCCAAGCAGTGGTCCCAGAAATCCAGCTCTGGGAAAACAATGCAAGCTTAACATTTGGGGACCAATGAATCATTTAAACATACTAAGAGCCGGTCAATAAAGGGCCCTTTCACAATGCCAACATGCATAAATCACATAAGGTTTTTATTTAAAATCCTAAAATACAATGAGAGATGAGGGATTTGATCTGCTTTTACATCCCCTCTGGCTGCAGTGGGTGGATTATGAGTCAACGCATGAGGAAAAAGAATGATTTACATCCCAGAGGGAGTGCTAAACAGACTAAAACCTGAAGATATGAACCAAACCAATCCCAATGTGAGTTTCACAACACAATAAATCTGCTTTGGACAGAAAGAAATGCATTTGGACTGGCTATTACACACAGGTTGCTGCTGTGAAGAGGAGCTGAAGGGATGACTTCATCCTCTGTTGACTTCCCTCCCTCCCTCCCTCCCCTCCCTCCCCTGCTGCAGCCATGCACCACACAGGGATAAACAACAAGTATCCAGCAGCTAGCAGGCTATCTCTACAGACAAACACAAACAGGGGAAAAGCTCGCGCGCCTACCTTTCTCAATGCAAGCCTGGTCATATCTTCGGTCGACCAGTTCGGAAATGCATTCGCTGCTTTTGGTCTTTAATGTGCTTGTGGCGACCATGCTGACAGGCTCGGCGTCTCCAGGAGCGGGCTGCTGTCCTGTGGTTTGAGCAAAAGCAGCCTGCAAAGCGACGTGAAGGAGCAGCGTCAGTGCGACAGTCGAAGCAGGTTGTTCTTAACTTCGTTATGACGTGAACACAGCCACTAAGAAGACAACGTAACCGCCCCCCCCCACTAAACAAACATAACTACTTTAGTTGTTCATTTCAAGCTAGCAGCCATTTGTTCCGACATACTAAATGACTTACCTTAAATATTATTTAGTGCAAAGATAATTTAGTTTAGACGTTTCCTCATATATAAATGCATACACTGTTTTTCTCTCACACAGACACACAAACACTGCATCTGACAAAAGTTCTGAGGAATATTTATACCTTGCTCCACTCAGCTGACCCGAGGGTTTGACCAATCAGAGCACGCCTCTGAAACCTAGCCCTTCCCTGATTGGCCGCGAAAGAGCTCTTGAAATAAATAATTGACCAATACTTGGGGGGAATATTTGTGTTGCTACTTGGACGAGGTATCGGTGTCGATGAAGTTTGGTCAGTGAAGTTTTGTATTTGCTTTGAAATCCGGATTTTTCTGGGATTCATCTGCCTCAGCCCTGCTTTTTATTTCCAAACAGCTGTTGTGAAGGATTTTTAATCCTGACACAATGAAAAGTGACCGAAACTTTCACACTGAAATACAGAATGACAACCAACCTCTTTATGATTGTATCAAAGGGTTTTTTTATGAAAAGTCTTTGTGTCAGTATTCCTTGTCAATATTCAACATGGTGCATTTAGACACAAGTGACATCACCTTTGACTTTATTTCAGCCACAATTAACCTAAATATTTTGGGGATTTTGTGGAATGATGGCCAAAGAAACATTTGAATCCTGTGGTGTTGGTTTTAGTAAAGTTTGGAAGTACAACCATGCAGTCATAATAATACAGATGCACAAGCAAGAGTTCATATTCTTTGAACACAAGAATAATAAAATAGTGGTGTTGTCAAATGCTAAGGGAATAATACATTTTCTTTTTAATCTTTGTTAAAAAGATGATGAGTTATTTCTTACTACCATGTATTGTAGTAGATACTTATTGGGTTTTATCATAGACAGAACAAAAATCGACAGCATTTTTTGGCATGACGGCATTTTCAGTAACACGTTCAAATATCTGCTGAAATAAGAGGCCGAAGCATAAACACGGAATTTGACCTCCAATCCAAAAGGGGCCAGCAGCAAGCTGAAGCGTTATTACTGGTTGCCATGTGAAAAACTACCCCAAAAGTAGAGAAGCCCAGAGACTGAAATCTATACTTTGCTTTCACATCAGACAGGCATGTAATTATGTGCAAAATAAGCAAAACAATTCCCAAATGAATGTCTGAAAACAAATCAGGACAGATATGTAGCCTGTTTTTACATAAGGAAGGAGGAAGCAGCTGCTTGACCAGCTTCGCTCACATCTTACTGTATTTGTATGTGTATGCGTTGGTACATTTGGCAGGTAAACACTGAGCACAGTTGTTCGCCTCGTCAGCAGATTATCCCTCATCACACGCCGTCTTCACAGACGTTTTTCTCCCAGTAACTGGATCTGCCCCTCTCACCCCCCCCCCCCCCCCCCCAGCTCTGCTGGCCAAAGGGTAATGGAATCCAGTGGACGAGGGAGCGAGAGAGAAAGAGAGAGTGCTTTAGTCACATGCTGGAGAACTATATATGCTCCAGAAAAAAAAGTCACATGCTTTAGCTAGTGTTACTGCCTTTGCGGATGCAGGCATATACTGTGTAAAGGGCTGGTCTTAACAGTTTATTTGGGACAAAGGTTTAAAATATGAAACGTGAAAGAGTTTGTTGAGGTATACTGGAAAATGTTGTTGTTAAAACTGTGTTCATACTAAAATAGTGAAACACTGAAAGAATCAATACAACGATATTGGCTATACTTGATTATCCATCAGCTGCAAGAAAGGACACGCTTCTGAATCAGGCGTTGAGACCAAAGTTCAAAAGTGCACAGCAGCAGCTCTCAGTATCACGTGGTTTTAAAGAGGTTTGGCCCGAAATGCATGTTGAATGTACACAAGGTCACTACAGTTGCTGAGAGCGCTCTCTTTCGCACCCGGTAGCCCACATTTTGCACTGTACCATCACAAGCAACAGACTTGGTAAGTGTTTAAGATAACATGGAAACATAACATGAAAGAAAGCCTCGATGATCTCTGAACTGTGCACCTAAAAAGCTCAGGAGGCCTGCGGCGTTAACAGCAACTGTCAGCTCTCTGGGAGATCAATCCATTTGTTGTTGCCAGTGCTTTATTAAGATGTTTCCCATTCCTCTGTATTACATTCTGCCTCCATTCTAACTTTGCTTTTTTCACGTTGCAGCCCCACCTGCCTGTGTTTCATGTGCTCCAGCCGCACTGGCGAAGAACGTGTGGTCTCAGTTTGATTTCAGTTGTTAATAAAAGTGCAATAAATCGTTAAAATGGCGATAAAATATAGTGTAAAAGAGCAAAGACCGGGCCAGACGAGGTAACGTGAAGCACCTTCGCTCTCGCATTGTTAAGGCGAATTTCCTCCGCGTGACCAACTCCTGTTTCCCCTGTTGAGGCAGAAGATGAGAGGTGTTGTGTTTCAGGTTACGAATCCATCCACGAACCTTCTGTCATCCCCCATCAAGAGCGCCAGGCTGACACCACTCCCTGCTCACTGGAACGTGCTCCTTGCTGCGAGCCTCCTCCCTGCCCCCATGCAATTGAACAACAAGGGGGGCCTTTTTGCTGAGTTGCACTTCTCGACCACAGGCGATAGCTGGTTGCATGGGCAGGAGTATTCTCTGTGCGGATCAGAGCTGACATGTCTCAAGATGAGAACATGTAATATGATGTGTTTTTCTTCGTCATTTTTCATGATGCAAGTTAAATTGTGGAAAGGAGCATCTACTGTAGATGTCATCAAACCCTGCTAGTGTTAACAGTTTGCTTTAACAATTCATTTGTTGAAACAAAATGTAAACAGCTGGTTTTAACGGAGTGTTGTGTGATGATATCTTGGAATAATTTGACTTAGACATTCCTACATGTCACTGCTAGCTGAGAAAGCTGTTTAGTTTTGGCACAAATGAGCAGCATGAGGCAATAGAATAAACCCAAGGTCACCTGAAGCCAATAGATATTTTCTCTTGAAACCCACATACATGCATGAACATCCATATGCACACATCCTGACCTGTTTTTCATTTTTCTTAATTATTATTATTTTTATATTTTTTTCCCTCCATCTCAAAAGGCTCAAGGACATTCTCACACACACACATGCACACATACACACACACTGACTATATGATATTTGCTGGCTTTTATCCCACTGTTCTTGTCATCCTCTTGTTGTTATGTCTATGTATTGTCTTAATATTGTCTCGTGTCTTTCAATAAAACATTTATAAAAAAAAAAAAGAAAAGGAAAAAAAAGATATTTTCTCAGCTTTTTACATGTTTGTCTAATTTAGGGCATCGTACACTTAAAAAAACAAACAAGGAATATGCATCAGCAACACCAAACGATAGAGTTTAAGCCTTTATTTGCTCCTATTGTTGTGTCACTTCTGAATATAAAGATAATCCGAGGATAATTAATGTTTTCATCTGTAATGTTCGCCGTGCTGCAAGTATTACAGGTCAAGAGATGGAATATGTGGAAATTAGTTCGCATATAGTTTGAAGTCAATAAGATTGCTGCCTCACAAAGACAATATCCAATGAAGGAACTCCATTGGAATGATTTCAAACATTGATTTTTCATTGTCAGACACTTTAGAGATCCACTTTAAGATTGAAAGAGAAAATGAAGATGTTATCGGGCCTAAAGACTGGCCTGGCAGTCCTGAATGTAACTCAGTCCATGCCACAGCTGGCATTATGGTTGTGTGTGTGTGTGTGTGTGTGTGTGTGTGTGTGTGTGTGTGTGTGTGTGTGTGTGTGCGCGTGGTGGGCCTTCTGCCCATCTGCTCACTGTCTCTTTGAGGGAAATGTGCCCACAGTCTAAGCCGTTGCCCAGTCTCATTTTACAAAGGCCACGGATAGAGCCGGCGCTTATAACCCTGGTGTGAATCCAATTAAAAATGGAGGTCATGACTACAAAAATCGTTTGAATTGATAGGCTACTATGACATTTAATTAGTTCCATGAAAATCACAACGTTCGGAGCTTGGTTATGAGCGTATGAGCGTGTTATGAAGATCAAGCAGAGTGTGATTTTGACACCGGTTGCCTAAGTCTCACTCCTCCGTCAACAGCCTCATGAAATCTCTCTAAACACCAGTTTATAAACTGGGGCAGTACCGCAGTTGCTGTCTTTGTGTTGTGTTGACCGTCTGCTCCCTCTAGTGGCAACTCACTGAACTGACACTGTTGGTGGTCGAGTACAGAATCAGAATCAGAATCAGGTTTATTGGCCATGTGTGTGTACGCATACATGGAATTTGGGTCTGCAGTGATCTTTCCAGCCCGTTTCCTGACTCTGGAGGTGTACAAGTCCAGGCTGGAGCCAATGATCCTCTCTGCAGACCTGACAATCCGTTGCAGTCTGTTCCTGTCCTGTTTGGTGGCCGATCCAAACCACACAGTGATGGAGGAGCAGAGGACAGACTGGATGATGGCTGAGTAGAACAGGATCAGCAGCTCCCGAGGCAGGTTGAACTTCCTGAGCTGTCGCAGGAAGTTCAACCTCTTCTGGGCCTTTTTCCTGATGGTGTTGATGTTGGGGGCCCACTTCTGGTCCTGGGAGATTGTGGATCCCAGAAACTTGGAGGTCTCCACAGCAGACACAGTGTTGTTGAGTATGGTGAGGGGGGGGGGGGGGGGGGTAGTGTTGGGGGGCTCCTCCTGAAGTCCACTGTCATCGTACTGTCATAGTACATTAAACCTCATTTACAAGCAGAACAGATAACATCATGTCAGATATTTCTCAGTCTAATCTGGCAGAATTACTGAATTCAATAAATTCCCATAAGAAAATCTACTAATTATTTAGAAATAATACGCTTTCAAAACAATTTAGAGTCATTTAACACATGTGATATTAAACCAAATAACCTAAAGTAAGTTCAAGAGCTGATTTAAAGAACTGAATCTGCACAACCCAACTGTTTTCTGTGTGATTTATTGAGAAAAATTGAGGTTAAGAGCAACAAAATCCAGCCGTAAAGCAGTTACAGGGTCTTTAAATACAATCCAGTGCATCTGCTTCACTTATTTAACATTTACTGGGGGAAAACAAACAGTGAATGTACAGCACTGACCTGCAAAGAAAGCTTGTTGGCTTAAAACACATTTGCAGTGGAGAAGCATGGTAGAATATTTAACAACTTATGAAGAAATACTTCACTGAGACACATGAAAAGTAAAAATTTGCAAAAGAGCCAGTTCCAATGCCCATCCTTTGGGGAAATTAAATGACACGTAAAAAACACACCCCAACAACCCCGAAAACATCACAATCTGCACAACAGTTCAAGGCACATACAGAAAGAAACAACACAAGCAAAAGACAATTATAAAACTATGATTCATTACATCAAACATGTGATAGATCTGAGTTCAGTGCACTGTGCAGAAGACGTGTTTTGTGGTGCATCATGTAGACAGAGATACGTTGTATTTTTGTCTTTGTCAGCAGAATACTGATATAAAGGGTGCAGATTAAGTTAATTTACTCAATTCCACAGGCAATGATAAATCTGCTTAAAGTCTTTAGCCTATACTTTCAATTCTAAGATTCCGTGGGAACATATTGTGGTTGAAATTAAATTCACTTGCTCTGAGATTTACCATCACAGTCACAAACAGAACTGCTCTCAACACACAGCATCATGCATACTTTTCTGCTTCACGAAACGTTTCACAAAATCAAACATCTAAACGGTTCCTCCAGACCATCAGTGCGCGGGCGACAGGTGTGACTCATCAACTGGCCGATCTCGATGTTGCTGCCCTTCTTTTTTTGTTCTTTTTTATCTCGCAGAAGCTGAAACATACATAACAATAGAGGAGAGTGATAAAATCACACAGGAATAAAAACCCACGATCAAAGAGTACGATCAAAAAGTGAGCGCTTCATCCGACCCGAAAAAACGATAACAAATGAAGCTCTTAATTGTGTTTTGAGAAGATCATTTGTGCCTTTTAGTCAAAGGCAACACAAGACGGCAGTGCTGCACTGACTACGGTGCAGTGACATTATGTCACCAGGGTTAGGAAGTGGTGCCTACATTTTCCAAAAGTTGATCTGGAAGCAGTTGTACATTTGTTTCCTGAAGACTCACTGCCTGCACATTCATGAATTAACTCATTATAAATAACTCATTATGTTACATTAAATCTAGGACTGAAAAAAGTTCATTTAAGTGGT